>SOPF01024737.1:21454-43453 GCA_012979155.1 Hypericum perforatum | reverse complement strand
TCTTGAATGCAGGAGTAGCAATGGAACTGGAAGATTCTTTGTTTCCGTTGCTAAGAGAGGTGAAAATCGGAATAAATTCCTATGAGATATTTCAAGATGCACAGTGGGCACTTTTGATCGGTGCAAAGCCTCGAGGGCCAGGAATGGAACGAGCTGATTTGCTAGATATAAACGGGCAAATTTTTGCTGAGCAGGTGACCTCCTTATTCCTGTATCCTCAAATGGTTCTGCATATCCGCAATCAATTACATATTTTGTTTCCGTAGGGGAAAGCACTGAATGCTGTTGCATCTCGGAATGTAAAGGTGATAGTAGTCGGCAATCCATGTAATACCAAGTAAGCCCAATCTGCAGTTGTGCTGGATTGTTGACTCAGATTGTTCAGTTATCTTATCTAAACAGTTTTCGATCCTGGTTGTAGCGCATTAATCTGCTTAAAGAATGCTCCAAATATTCCAGCAAAGAACTTTCATGCTTTGACGAGATTAGATGAGAATAGAGCAAAATGCCAGGTAATGAACGAGTTAAAACCGCACCTAAGCCACGTCAAGGACTTTCGAAGATGAACCAGATTAGACTGACAATCATTCTTTCAGCTTGCTCTTAAAGCAGGCGTGTTCTACGATAAAGTGTCAAATATGACCATCTGGGGTAATCACTCCACGACGCAGGTACTGCCTGGTTTTCCCTGTCGGAAGTATTTATAGATATGGGGTTTGCACAAAGCAGGTAAAACAAATATTCTGATTGGCATCGTCTGCAGGTCCCGGACTTTCTAAATGCTCGAATCAATGGCTTGCCTGTCAAAGAGGTCATCAAAGATCAGAAGTGGTTAGAAGAAGAGTTCACTGAGAAGGTCCAGAAGAGAGGCGGAGTTCTGATAAAGAAATGGGGACGATCTTCAGCTGCGTCAACCGCTGTCTCAATAGCCGACGCTATAAAGTCGCTCGTAACTCCCACCCCTGATGGTGATTGGTTTTCTTCTGGGGTAAGAAGGCCGATAGAGCTCGCAAATTTTACTTATAATCCTTCTTGGTAACCCATTTTCAACCCTCAGTGAGCTCTTCTGTTCTGATTTCAGGTTTATACCAACGGTAACCCGTACGGTATAGCGGAGGGTATAGTCTTCAGTATGCCATGCAGATCAAAAGTGAGTGCTGCCCAATTTAGTCACATCTAAGCCAATGGTTGTAGTTGCGAACTCACTAAAAACATTTCAGGGTGATGGTGACTATGAACTCGTCAAAGACGTAACAATCGACGACTTTCTCCGGAAAAGAATCGCTAAGGTATGTATTTAAACCTCAAACGAAGAATAATGTTCATGATGTTTTGTTTCTGACAAAGTTCTCTCTTTTTTCTTTTTTGGATTTTGCAGAGCGAGGCGGAACTGCTTGCTGAACAGAGATGTGTTGCGCACCTCACGGGCGAGGTACGCACTATACCGATGTTTACTCGTCTTGTTTCTCAACAGCTGAGAAGAATTCTTAAACAGCTTTTCCATTTTTGCAGGGTATTGCTGTTTGTGATTTGCCCGAGGACACGATGCTTCCCGGAGAAATGTGAAAATCCGTATCCTGAAGCCGATTTTACGGACGGCCCCATCCAAGTATTAGCCAGAATTGAGCACCAGGTTTACATTTCTAAGATTGCAGATGCCATAAGCACCCCACATTGACCAAAGAAGACTAAGGTAAACAACAACTTGGCACCTATCTTTCCAGTCATTTGCTAGTGATCTTGGCCTCGGCCCATTACATTGAACCGAGTCTCGGAACCCTGTCGCCGCTTTTCGAACCGATCTACTGCCAAGACATTATAACTAGTCCTTGTTTTGGATCCGCTAGGTCTATCCGATACCCTCAGTGGCTGTGTACTTTCTTTTGTCCAGGAAAACTTTGTTTGTTTTGCATTTATATAGTTATCAGTGTATAAACGATTTGCACAAGGATGGGTCCCATAAAGCTTTTCCGAAGAACTTCTATATGTTTCCCGGAAATTGCATTCTATTCTTTTTTCTTCGGTAGTCAATGCCGAGTTATTTTCATCGAGAATAGGATAACTAAAACCCAATTCAAATATGGATATTTGTATCCATGCTCGAACGCCCGTAAGGCTTTGCACATAAATGGATATCATTCAATGATTAAAAGGTACATCCTTTTAATACCTTGCACATGGAAGTGAACTCGACCCAGTGAACCAAACATGAGTTTGGATGCATGTAATAATACACACAACAATTACAAAACAAATTGTGCAGCAGAGAAGTTGATGCATTTCAAGCTACATTAAGTCACAACATCAGAGCAATGTAGACCACTCCTAAAATGAAACGACAGCAGTTCAGCACACTAGTTATCAGTTCTACAATGATCATTGGAACAAAGAATCTGTCAGTGCGTATTCATCCTAATCTAACAACTGCCACATAATTAACACCTGTATGACCGTTTCCATCTATCACTTGGCACAGACAAGCGATCCAATTCTATAACTAATAGAGAAGATAAGGACCCAAAAGAGCATCAAGAAAATCCAGCTCAGGGACACTGCGGACGGTGGCTTGCCTGGGAACAGGCTTTCATCAGGCACCAAACTGCCAAGTGAGATGTATTCTTGTGGCGTGGGAAATGAGAGAATTGCGTTGACATCCCTGCTCTTACTGAATGACCAGTCCACAATGTCCGCGCCTGAGATTGTTGATTCTATTGTTATTATACCGGCAGTGAGATGTACTGACGTTGAAGACTGCCCAGGATGTAGCCGAAGTGCAGACCCCTTGAGAGGGAACTCTGAGGCATATGCAGGAGATGCAGGAATCCCACCCAACATCTGCTTGAAGTATGACGGTTTGGTATCTGCAGCACAATTACAAAAGTTATTTGACATAAAGTAGTCAAGACAACATGAAAGCCAAGAGCATCTACAATGAATGAAGTCAAAGACTTCTCCTCGGCTAACCAAAAAGGTTATTCTGCTTTTGCACCAAACAAGTTGTTTCAGAAAGTCAACACCCAAAGAAAAATAACCTGGCTCATATTCAAATGGTTCAGGACTTTTCTTCGAGCAAGATGCATCATCATTGTCAGGCATTTCTGATAGCTTTTGAGTCGAATCAGGTACATCTTCAGTTCCTCCTTTGACAACCTGTACAAAAAAGAATCTCATTATAATATACAAGTCAAAGGTCTCGAGGCTTAAAAACAGAGCAAAATGCATAAAGGAATAAAGACATAAAAGAGACAATTAATCCAACCTTTGTCTCTGATGCTGGTTCAAGAACATTACTCTCACTGCCCACGAGTTCAGAGACATCAAATGTCAGGTTCTCATCCTCGGCATCAAAGAAATTGAGATACTCATCAACCATGTCAAAACCTGAGGAGTCAACCAATGACCCCTGCCCCGCAGAGTTCATAATATTATTGTCATCCGCAACAAAGCCATCATAACAAGGATTGTCATTAGCGATATAGTATGGTTCAAAAGTGTAGTTGACTTCGGCAGAATCGGTGCTATTGCTTGGCTGTGCAACAAATGCATCATCAATCAACGTAGAACCCATATGCTGCTGACCATGCAAACCAAAAAGATTGTTTTGGTAATCTGGCAGATCAAAAGCAGGCTGACTTAAACCTCCATCCATTGGAGGCTTTAGATCAGTTTCATTCACATCCCCCGAATAGTTCTCGTAGTTGCTTGCATCACCATAGCCATAGATTATTGGAGGAAGTGGATCTTCAATAGAGGCGTGAACATTGAAGTTCTGCTGCAAAAACCACAATACTTACGAACTGACAACAAACGGGTTCAAATTTAACTAAGCTGCAAAGAGGTATCCAAACTGGGGGTCTCCCAAAAGCTACCCAATAGCTCATATAAACAGAAAAAAGGCATATGAAAATCGGGAAACAGCATCTTGCAAATCATCCAGTCATATATTTTACTGCAAAGGACAGCCCAAGTAACTAGATGCTTAACTTCGAAAGTTTATTTAGTCCAAGTACTTGCAAATGCATCTGATGCCTATCCTATCACAACTCATTTGTCCTCTGTGCACATTAGAAACCACTTCGTCGTTCTAAACACTAATGGATGAGGCCTCACTAAAAGCTAATTTTGCAGAAGAAAAAAAAAGAAATCTTTCAAAAAACGATGGCAGAAATGACCACACCTAATTGTACCATCACTCTGTGCAGACAGGGGTTTTCTACTTATGATTCCGTTACTCTTTCAGCTACTACTTGAACAGATCCAGTAAACAAAGAACGAACCTGGAAGAGGTCATTTGCTTCCACATACTCATCATCCGCAACAGTAACCTCATCCGCTGTCACCTCCACTTCGTCACCAGGCAGAACAGCAACCTCCACCTCCTCATCGTAGTCCCATTCCTCCTCAACAAACGGAGCCCCATACTGCTCGCCATTCTTGGGGCCAGTCCCACTCTTCTGGAAGATCCGGCACAGCACAAACGCATCCTTCTGTACTCCCAAACACACACAAAAAAAGAATATCCCGAGTCAAAATCTACAAATAACAACTCCGACAACCGAAACAGGTACCCCCCCTCTTCTCACCTGAGAAAGCCCTCCTTTCTCGAGCTCCTCATCGGTGAGGCGGTACTCGTGCATCACCCAATTGCTACGCTCCCCGCGGGGGGCACGTCCCTGGTGGTAAACGAGGGTCTTCTTCATGCCGACGGACCTGGACCCACACCGGATAGCCCGGTCCTTCCCGGTGGTCTTCCAGTACCCCTTCTCGGTCGCCCGGTTCGTCTTCGACCCGTTGCTGTACTTCTTGTCCAGAACGCTGAAAAAGTACCACTCCAGATCCCTACTCTTCAGCTTCGACTTCCCTAATAAGTATAACCACCACCAAGAACCAAAAGTCAACCTAAAACCCGGAAACCGTTGACCGAACCTCCAAAAAAGAAAGAAAGGGGAACTGAACAAATTAACTAACCAGGGAGATCCCAGGGCTCGGACTTGTAGACGTCGACGACGGAGATGGCGTCGACCTTGAACGGCTTATTAGCGACCTTTCTCTTGAGATAGAACCGCACCAGCTCCTCGTCGGTCGGATGGAACCGGAACCCCGGCGCCAGCAACGTCGCCGCCGATTGCCCCTTCGCCATTTATTCCGGGATCGAATTCTCTTCTTCCTTTTCGAATTTTAGGGTTAGCGGTCGCGAGCGATTTCAATCGGAGGAATCCATTCGCAGTTCTCTCTTTTCTTTTCTTTTCTTTTCTTTTCTTTTTGTGTGTGTGTTTGTGTATGTGTGTTGGTATTTATTTATAATAAAGAGTGGGAGAGGAAGAAGCTCGGCGGTTTGGTGTATATATATTATATATAATATATATAATATTATTATATATATACACACATATGTATATATATGTATAGAGGGAGACAGAGAGAAGGGGGTTGAGTAGAATTCAAGAAAGGAATCTGAGAAACGGAGGAAGGAAAGGGGGTTGAGTTAGTTTAGTTATTAAACAAATTAGAGATTACATTAGTCAATTATTATTATTGTTCATGTTAATTTTAACTTAAGTAAATGAAACTAAGTTAGATTTTTATTGAAATTCTGGCATTTTTGGACATTTCGGGATTATTCAAAAAAAAATACGTTACGAGATCGGAATGACTTTTTTTGGCTATTCGGTATTTGGAATATCGGAATCGAAATATCCCCGATGCTCAAGAGAAATATTTTAACTATAAAATTTGTGGAAAGATGGTTGGTGGCGGGAGGGATATCTTTGGTGTAGAAGAAGTTCATGGGCTTAAAATGTAGAATTTGGGACTTGTTTGGCGCTAACTTGAAATTATGCTGTCCGTTGCATGACTGGATGAGGTGTCTTCGGTCTACAAGATGTGGCCTCCTTGGGAAGTGCCACGTAGATTATCGAATACGAGGTTGCTCTAACCTGACGCAATTGCTTCCGTTCAAGAAAGCAGAAACTTCCAAAATTGCCCTTGCTAGAATGTTCTATACTGCGCTGTCGTTTTTCCATATTTTCTTTCCTTTTGGGAGCCATTGGCTTAATATAATTAATAAAAGGGATATGAGACACTTAAATATTATGTATTATTTAAAAATATATAATTTAGACCCTGGATTATTAAACTAGCCAATAAAGAGCTTGAATTTTCAAAAAATTATGTATGTTTCCAATTATGCAGGATATATAAGTGTCTTTAATCCTAAATAAGAAGGCGTGATTGGTAAGACAGACCAAAAGTTTACCATATTATAAAGGACAAATTACTCTCTAGTCCTTGGATTTTACCGAAATCTCTTATTGGGTCCCTTCTGTTAAATAAATGATTAATCAGTCCCTGTTTTATTCAAAAATGTTTATCTCGGGTCCCCACCGACCAAATCAAACTTTTTTTTAATTTTTTGTCATGTGAAATGACTATTTTATCTTTCACAAAACGACAAAAATAAGATGAACAGAGACTAGAGGGTAATTTGCCCTATTATAAAACTAATGGGAGACCTAATAGAAGTTTTGTACACGAAAATCAACGTCGGAAGTATCCTAGACGTTCAATCCTGCGACTAACGTAATAATATGATGTATGATTTTGCATCAATCCAAAAACTTGTGAACGAGAAGGGCGATACTAAACTAAGTATTGGAATATTTTATCGTATAAAACTACACACACATGATCAAACCTGATAAATCCGCAACTATTTTTTTAATATCATTAAATAATTCAAATTTTAGTCACATATAATATATAATAATTAATAATTAATTTGAAACAAGAGGAGATCGGAGTTCATTCGATGTCCATATAATTTGCTACAAATTCATCAGGCAATAAAATTATTCAAAAGTGCTTCCGAGAGCACAGATATTAACTTATAAATCAACCCACAATATATATTCAATTTATCGTTCTTTCGCTATTGAGAGTGTGTGTGTGAGTCTATATATATCCTATATCAAAACAGCTATTTTAAACATCCAACAAGTTAATTAAGGGAGATTATTAATTCATACATATACCACGACCACCAGAGAATACAGTTGGGCAGTAGAAGGCACAATCATTTATCCAAATCTAGAAGATTGTTGTAACAACCAGCGACACTGATTTTCACACCTAACACATTGTAATTCTATGGTCCGCATCTGTTAAATTCCGACAATTCGATCGAGTAGCTTAAGACATGTGCTTCGAAATTCTGCAAGGAACAGATATTATGCCAAATGAATTTCTAACCTAGAGTACACCTGCCTCCATTCTGAAAGGACCAGATATTAGGAACATTTGATTCGGACATAACATATCATTTACGAAGATATCCTCTTATCGATTAAATCAACTCTTTATCACTCCCAACAATATTTGCAAGTGCATCCCAACTATGGTTCCATGTCAGTATATGATTCTAACAGGATAATAAAGCAAGCTAACACTGACCCACTGCCTTCTATGATCCACCTGTTGTACTCGAACAAAAAACTTCTTCGTCCTTAACTACCACATTTTATGTACGAGATGCCTAGTCTGACATGGCAACGAATGCAAGTCCACAAAAATCCATCCAAATTTGGTTAAAACAACAAGGGAGTAGAAATGCCAACTGAGATTATAATCTACCAACTCGATTAGAAGTCGACGAATTTCACCGTCGTCCCGACAGATACAAGCAGTTCTCGACCAGCATAAATATAAAGGAAGCAACAACAAGTTCTAAAACAGGTCCATGCCCAGAATCCTACTGCCTTCCGAAAATGGAGGTACCCACCACCGGCTTCATTATCTTACAACAACTAGTTATTAGTCTTTCCAGCGAATTCAACTAACTAGCCTACTTCGACAGATACCCGTTATCTAACTAAGGGGGTAAAAACCGGGCTACCTGTCACCATGCCGACGAGCTGGAGGAAATTGCAGCTAAGCACACTCACTCACTATGCCGGACACGTCTTTTCAAATCCTCGTTCTCCTTCCTCAAGTTGTCGGTTCGAGGGTGAAGTATGTTAATCATAGCTTGAGCACTCATCAGTTCAAGCCTCAATGTGTCCCTCTCGACAGCGATCTTCTGCATCTCGCTCTGCATGTCGCTGATAAATTTAATGCAGCTGGGAGGAATGGATAAGCCAATCCTGGTTGCTGCATCACTTGCGGCTGGAGATGCACTCTCTTTTCGTTCAATGGGATCCATCAGAGAGAATTCCAACAGTGCAGACACTGCAGTGGTGGTGGCCGAGTTTGTCGTCATCATCAGATCTGTTGTTACAGTTGTCGTACTAGAAGATGAAGGATCCTGATTTATCCAAGTTGAATTCTCGGATGAATTCGAACCATTGGATCCTGTATCATTGTTGCTCTTACGTCTTTTATACTGAAGCAGCGGAAAGGGAGCTTCCGTATTCAGCACACATACAGGATGAAAGTCATCGACTTTCTCAGCCTTGCAAGTAGGCAAAACATTTTGACAACCACTTCGAACGTCATTGTCACTAGCTGAATCTTTGTTGATTGATCGAGAATCCTGAAAAAATTTAATCATCTTTCAGAAATTCGAAATGGATAATAAATGATGTCATGAAAAGACGATCAGTGTTTCAAGAATTAATAGCATAAACATGAAATGCATAATCATTGACGGAGGCTAAACGGAAAAGAAAATTTCAAGGTGCACGCAAGCAGCAAAATCCTGTCGTAACAGACTGAACCTTGGTCATCTCGTATAATCAATTTGCAGCCTTTGCAAGAACTAATCCTGGAATAAAATCATTGATGGACTAAGTTGTTATTGTCATTTCACACCACAAAATAGGAAACTGAGCATTCCTGATGAGAGCAAAACAAACCAAAATCTTTCCTTTCTTTACTGGTGGACCACACTATTACATAAAATAACTAATAATTCGCTCTGGACAAGAAAGAAACCGGAATACAGTACTCAGAGTAACAGAACATGAAGTGGACCTGATCAACTTGATTCGTCTCGCCACAAGTATCATGAGCAACAACCATTTCGTCAACAGCATCTTCTCCTGGAACCAGCGCAGCCTGGCCATCATCCCACTCCTCCTCGAGAAAGGGGGCATAGCGATTCCCATTTGGAGGTCCTATGTTATTCTTGTGGAAAACTCGACAAAGCACAAATGGCTCAAGCTACATCCAAGCAAAAACCATTAAGAGGCAACATATGTAAGGTTTGATACATGAAATCCACTTTAAGCCTTCTTTTTTCTTCTGGTTCAACTTTGACATGCATAACAGTTGATATGCCGTATTCTAGTTCACTATGATCCTTGAATTAAGATTCATCTGGGAACTTAAGAATCTTTTATCTGCTCAACAAATAGTTTCATCTGGTATTTTCAACCTCAACAAAATAAAAAAGTTAAAAAGAATTCCCCCATAAACTTTTCATCAATAATAAGCTGTTCATTAGTAACACTTGCACCATCTTCTCACACCTCATGTCTCTCGACTCTGGATCGAGCTAAATTTTCACAAAGCCGTTAGTAAGCTTAATTTTGCTATTCATGAAAAATTCGATCATGTTTGGACAAAAAGAAACGAGCACTTAGTGAACATCTTAAATATATCTGATTTTAGCAAAGTGTGAACAGAAGAAAACCCCGAAGAAAGGGACAAGACAGTAAAGATCACGAAAACAATCATTAACTTTAAAATTCAAGATCCATCTTTTTAGATTATATTTGGTGCATTAATGAACATGCAAAATATATCATGAAAACTCATATTTTTACCTTCCCAGATTCATTTAATTAACAAAGCTTGGACCGTTAATCATGCTATATTTCAATCCAATATGAACTAAGCACCACCTTAATTTTACAGAACCTCAAAGACCAGCAGGAACAAGCAAACTCAGACTTCAGCTGAATTATGTTCATGTTCACAAATCCTGATAAAACTGAGAGCAAGCAAGAACATTTGTACGAAAGAAGATTGCACATAGCCTAGGCCCCATTGTATCACCACTAGAATAACAAAACAAGAACAAAGGATCTGCATCATTTAATTATTTCATGATTGACTTCTTGAAAGGGCGAGTTATTTCACATAATTGGCTTCGAACAAGCCTTGGTGCAACGGTAAGTTGTTGCTTCAATAACCTGTTAGACGGGATTTCAGAAATAGAAACAGTTTCTCAGCATCAAATTAGGCAGAATGGCTGTACTTATTTCAGAGTTGATAAAATCTAAAGGCCCTATTCACTTATCTACTACTGTTTTTCTGCATTTTAGAAAGATCCTGATACTGGGTTTAAAAACTGTCTGTGACTGTGTACCCGATCCCAACACTGCGTAAGCCTTCAGATTCACCTCTTATAGAAACAACTACCCCATCCGACAAAAAGTAGGGGATTTTTAACAGAAAGGGAAAAAAGAGAAACTGATGTGCCTCTCAGCAGAGAAGACTTTCGAAGTCAATTTCAAAAAGAGCGATCAAGTTGTGGCAAAAAGACAAATCTTTCTTTTACTAATTTCACACATTTTAAACAGACACGTGCTTGAAGATCATTACTGCGTGGGGATATGGAAACAACAGTTACGAGCTACCATTCCCACTAATTGCCGTGCCCATCCCAGCAGAACATGCAATAAACAGAATTTGTAACAACTCACCTGTGCTGACTTGATACGCTCATACTCCTCCTCATGAAGCCGGTACTCATGCATAACCCAATTGGTACGCTGTCCACCCGGTGCACGGCCGCTGTGGAACACCAGCGTCTTCTTCATCGCAATGATCTGCGAGTCCCTCCTGATCTCTCTATCTTTTCCAGTCGCTTTCCAATAACCCTTACCAGTCGCCCTGTTCATCCTAGCCCCATTGGTATACTTCTTGTCCAGAGCGCTGAAAAAGTACCACTCTTGATCCCTGCTCTTCAACCTCGACCTCTCTATAACACCATGAACAAAGTAACACCCCATTAGACAATCTGTAGCTGGAATTTCCCACCCTGAAAAAGTACCACTTTCGGTTCGTTGCTCCACGCCTGACTTTTACTCGACACATTCAAAGCATGAAAACAGCCTTTTCCAAACAATGCAACTGCACTAACCTTCAAGGGCATAGTTTTCCTCCTCAGACACACACAAGGCATCCACGCTTGGAACATATTATGACAAACAACTAAAATTGAGCAAAACCCAAAACAATTTCAAACTCGGACGCAGTATCAACCCGTTCTAATACCAACCCAAAACCTAAGACAATTGAGTGGGTGGGTTTTTCACACTTATAAACAAGCTCCCACACTAACAGCAATGTGGGATTCCCAACAAAAATTGAGCAAGACCCCAAACAGCTACAAAACTCTCTTCCCCCTCTCAGAAAAACTGAAGCAAGCAACACTACAAAATTTTCAAAAAAAAAAACACAACAGCAGCTCCCAAAAAAATTCAAAAAGGAAAGAACTTTTCCCAACCTGCGAGCTCCCAGGGCTCGTTCTTGTAAATGTCCACCTCGGCTATGGCGTTGAACCTAACAGGCTTCCTCGTAACCTTCCGCTTCAAGTAATAGCTCACGAGCTCCTCGTCGGTCGGATGGAACCGGAACCCCGGGGCCAGCGCCGTCCCCGCCTTCCTCTTCCCTTCCTCCTCCACCGCCGGCGAGGTCGTCAGAGCCGCCGCCGCCGCCGGAAGAGGGCTGGTCGCGACCACCTCGGCCACCGTCACATCCTTGTCATCTGGCTCCCTCGACGGCGGAGGCAGAGGCGGCTGGAGCATCCACGCTGGCAGCTCCGGCTTCCGGACTTCGGTTGTGGGCCCCATGAGGGTGATGGGTTCCCTAAGTTAGGGTTTCGAAGGGAAAGTTAGGGATAAGGTTTTCTTTTTGTCTTCCTCTGATTGATTGATTGAGGCTGAAGAAACCGGAGGGGGGTTGGAGTGTGGTTGTGGGTACCTTTTTTTTAGGGTACCTTCAATTGCAAGCAATTTTTATTTTATTTTATTTTATTTTTCTTCATTTTCGTTTTGCACTGTTCCAGGTGCGGCGGGGGACAAAATTACTTGCCCTACCCTCTACTACTTATATAATAAATAAGAAATAACTTCTTTGGAAAGTCAGCGTAATATATTATTGTCTGTATCAAATACGAGTATATGTCAAATATTGTCAATATGTAAATTTATATGAGTTGAATTAAATTTTCGGTTCTTGTAGATACGAACTCTCTCAATACAAATTTAAAGTTCGATCTGTTTCCATCCTTCTACATTTTTAATGTTAGAGACCGAGCAATATTTAGTTTGGACTCCCTTGGAGGATAAGAGCAACACGTGAGGAGGAAGATGAAAAATATTAACTCGGCTTGGTGTGCTAATATGGAAAGGTATTATCATTCAAAAAGACTAAAATGGAAACCTATTCATAGTGAAATTTGAATTTTTATCATATATTTGGTATCTTGGTGGGAGTTGGATTGAATGATGTTTGACTGATAGCAAATCCAATCCGACAAGGAAGCACAAAAAAATGTGTAATGAGAAATTTGTAATATTAGAAAAAAAATTATGTGAAATCAAAATCGTTCAATACATTAAATTAGCAATCTAGATTTGAATTTGATGGTGCTAGTAAACTTTTAGTTGTCAACATTAAATCTGTTTCTCTTTCAGAGAATACTATGAATTTGTGTTTGATTATTATTTTTCTCTATTTAGAGTCTACAATAATTTTAAAAGTGAAAATTATAAATTAAGGATTTTAGATTTTCAATTATAACTTCCAAATATACGATAAAAGAAAAAAAGTCTTACATTGTTCAACTGCCAGTGTAATTGTGTGTGTGAGTGGACGAAATTGTAAGCAAACAAAAAATAGTTAGATGGCGAAAAAGGCAAAAGATAGGTATCGTATTGCAATTGCAATTCTTCACGTTCTCTCCTTGTGTTTAGTGAGTCGGGTCTTGTAAATTTTGAATTTAACAAAACTGCACTTATAAAAAAGAAAAAAGTCTACATCGGTATCTCTTGTAATTTACCAAATTTTTAAAAGAATACATTTGTGATTTATGATGGTCAAACTACATATTCATGTGTCCAAACTCCATATATCATGTTATCTATCGTCACTATTTATTATGAATGGATGTCTAATCGTTCATATTCCCGCTGCCGTTGCCATAACAACGTGAATACCAATCATCCAAGCAGCAAAAATCAATTATTTTCCCCAAAATCAATTATTTAAACCTGATCTTCCATCTGGGGGTACCCCACCACCCCAAAACAAATTGCTTACCATGAACTCTAAATCCAATTATTGTCTTTGACTATTAATGCATAACGGATAAAAATGCAAATAGATCATACTTTTTTTCCAAAAAATCGGAAGTTCAAACCTCACCTCTTAAGAATAGAAAAAAATCTTGCTTAAAAAAAACAAAGTTCAAAATTGTTTAAAACATCGAAAATTTAAATTAATAAAATAAATTTAAAATTTACCATAAAAATATATTCTGTTTGACCAAGGCAGAGAGAGAGAGAGAGTCAATATAATAGTTTAATGCACCATAGTCCAAACTCCAAAACCGTCGATATTCCGATGCCATCCAGGAGAGCCCTGACGTTGACGTGTAAACCCGGAGCGGGCCTGCACCGGCGCGTGGATGTCCCTCAAGCAACAAAACTACACTTATCTCCTCCTCGCAATCCTCACGTCCCTTTTATAGTATAATGTATTTATTAGTCACAAACAAATTAGGATAAATTGATGACAAATTGTTCTAATTTAATCAATTTAATTTCAAATTATTGGGGTAGAAGTGTTCAAGGAGAATTTTAACAATTTTTAATAATTTTATCTGACTTAAACTTAAATTAGGAGAGCTTACGAACCGAATACCAAATAATTCTAATATATATTTATATATGATGTACCAGTCCAAGCTACTAATCACCAAACAAACAGAAAAGAAAATAGCAAAAGAGAGCAAACTTACGCTAATTACCGCCATCTCCTCACCTTAATTTGTCTTCTACCTCCTCACGAAGCTTCCCGCTCTGGCCTCTCCTCTACTCTATTCTCTCCGTCCCAAGGAAGCCCTTTTCTTGTTTTTCCTTAAAATGTTTTCTCAGCTCTTCTAAGTTCCATGTGCATGCCTATAAGGCTATAAATTTTTTCAAACATGTAATTAACACGTTGTTGTTAGAAATTGAACCCTCGAATTTTCTGTCGTTAGGACAAGTGCCTGTGATGGGTTCGGCTTCATTTGGTAGTAACAGTTATGATTACTCGTTTAAGGTGTTGTTGATTGGTGATTCTGGGGTTGGCAAGAGCAGTATCCTCCTTAGTTTTATCTCCAACACTGTCCAAGACCTCTCCCCTACTATTGGTATTTATATATTTATTTACACAATTTGTTTCTGATTATTTATTTATCGTTTTCAGTTCCGGGCTAGCTGTACATGGCTTGTCCAAATTAATAAACCTGATTAATTCCATCCGAGTATATTAGAAGTAGTAAGCTTTTGTAGTTTCCATACATTTGTGAGCTTATTAGTGAATATCAACTTCGTGTGCATCATATTGTAATTGTTTATAGGTGTGAAAATTATCAATATTTTTTCTTGAAAGTTTTGGGTTGAATATGAAGATTCCAATGAATCCATTCTCACTAGATAGTTAATGTTTTCTTTCTTCATGATAAAACCAATTTCTGGTTGTTGAAGAACATCAAATGAGTGCACTTCTCAATTTTATAATTCTTTTTGTGGAAAATTGTGCAGGTGTAGATTTTAAGATCAAATTGGTTAGTGTTGGTGGGAAAATATTGAAACTCACAATTTGGGACACTGGTATGCAGTTCAATTTGGCAAAAATCTGCTATTAGTTGAATATGATTCTCTTGTCTTTATCTCGACGCTTTAATTTTGGTGCAGCTGGCCAGGAGAGATTTGGAACATTAATAAGCTCCTACTACAGAGGAGCACATGGAATAATTCTTGGTATGACTTGCAACTATAATACGCTGCATCAAACAGTTTCAGATTTAATGTTTTATCGCTTCGTTTCAGATTTAACCAAGGTCGGATACAAAATAAAATTTTATAAACCATGTGTTCCAACCACATTGATGGAATTATTTTTTTAAACCACATTTCATCCAGCTAAGTCCGAAGGATGATTTTGTGAAAACGATCTATGAATCCAACTTTCATTATGTTATGTTCTTCTAAATGTTTGTCTAATGTTGGATCTATAACTTGTGGGTACATCAAGCACTTCTGATCAATTTGTTTCCCTTGAATTATGGAGCTAATATTCTTCCCGAGTCACTTCTAAGTATAAGTACGGAGAGAATAAATCTTTGTTTCGGAGTACAACAACATAATATTGATTTTATTTTGAAATTTATACTGATATTTGTAAGATTGTTTTCGCCTTGGAATCAAACTAGTTTCTCCATCTTCAACAGATTTATTTTCTGGCCTAACTATGTTCCACGGATGCTGTTGATTTCAGTTTATGATGTGACAAGGAGATCAACCTTCACAAACCTGTCGGATTTATGGTCAAAGGAAGTCGACCGCTACTCTACTAATCACGAGTGCATCAAAATTCTAGTTGGAAACAAAGTAGACAGCGTAAGTTGAATGTTATTCATATTGATCTTCGTATTCCATATTCTGGCTATAAATGAAATCAAGTAAAATTTAGCCGAATCGTGAATTACAGGATGGTAGAGAAGTGACAAGAGAGGAGGGTATGGCTCTTGCAGAGGAGCATAGGTGCTCATTTGTTGAATGCAGTGCCAAAACTGGAGAAAATGTCCACCATTGCTTCAAGGAGCTCACACGAAAGGTAATTAACAATCTCCGGATAATAAATGCTTTGATCACTTTTCGGCCTTCAATCTTTTACGAACTTGGATTCATCTTTAGCATGTTATATTCAATGTCTCCTGATTCGACATTGTGTCAATTTCGGATAAAGAATCGCTAATACCGTGCAGATAATGTCGGTTCCCAGCCTAGTGGAGAAAGGATCAGCAGTTGTGAAACAGCACAAACTGAAACATAAGCAAACCTCTCGTGGCGGTGACAGTGGCTGCTGCTCCGGATAAGAAGTTCGCCAACCGTAATCTCCTCTCCGGACTCCGGTGGAAGTGACATCTAACATCTAACTTCAGACAACATGCATATCTAGTGTCTGATCAATATTGTAAAAGAACAGTCTGTGTTCGACTCACGACAAGGCGCCTATGCACGTGCAGCTCGCCCAGCCCCGTCCGCCTCATGTAGCTGATAAGGGCTTCACCAATGCTCGATGTTGTTCTTGAGATACCAAAGCATAGGTGCTTTGTGCTTTGTACATTAATATCTCTGGATGGTGATGCAGACATTAATTATACTAAACAGAAAGTATAGGTGCCACGCTAGACTTTAATTAATTTCACAAATCACTTTGTTCTTAGGCATCAGAAATTAGAGGCATCTAGGTTCTCTATAATAGTTTTGACGCCAATTTATTCCATTTGGTTTGGTTAAATGATTTGTTTAAGCCAATTTTTTCTTGACTAGATACCTCCCGGATGAAAAACTCTATTTGTATCATCGCAATTGCTATTAACATAAAAAAAATCATCTTACATGTCAAAGAAATACAATTGCTATTAACATAAAAAAATCATCTTACATGTCAGAGAAATTATCACAGTTCTCCGTAAAAACAAAAGTATTCATATATACTTTTTACGCAAGAAAAAAATAATCAAAAGTCAATCAAAATACTATCAAATATCCTATAGGGTGTCAAAAAAAAGAAAAACTTATCAACTGTAAGTTAAAGCGTGTGTGTAGAATATTTTAAAAAAATTGTTTCCCCATTATTTAATACCCACGGGGTGCAAGTCTGTGCACCTACAATTGTCAGAGCATTAATGGATTTTTGTACAAATTCTCTTTTTTCACTGCAGAAGTCCTAGAATCAAGTAATTATTTAAGACAATATTTTATACCTCAAATATTCATTGAACTGTTAGATTTATAGAGTGGTCCCACTTGACCGCATGGTACTTATAATCAGTGGATACATACTATTAGTATAAGTATGCCTTTGGGCCAACAAATAAAATTTCTTCTTAAACCATAGGGTTATAATATAGTGTTTTGATAGGGAAGGCAAAGTCGTGGTTTTCCATTCAATCTGTGCATGGATTAGTTTCCATCGAATGTGGTGAAAATTTTTACTCATTTATAGTTCAAAACTCTGGACATAAAAATTTGACGAAATTATTCTATAAAAAATATTTTATCTTGATTAAATCTATCAAACAAAAATTTTAATTTGACACCACTCAACTTACGTCCACTCTACGTGAAACCACTTGCATAACAACAAAATCTCTTAAAATACCCCGTCAACGAAGGGCCTCAGCCTAATAATTATCCTACGTGTTAAATTTGGATCTCCTTAATGGATATATATGTGGAGCTCAGATTAGGTACGGATTGGCCTCAATCCCCATCATGCGGACTAACTTTTCAAAGGGCATATTAGTCTTTAAACATAGGAAATCATCTTCTCTGAAGCTACGCACCCATGGAAAAGCAATTATTAAAATGCCTAAAAGAAACCCCTCACTGTAATTCAAAACCCAAAATTTTCAAAACTCAAATGTAAACTCCCGCTAATCTACTTAATGATTAGAATAGGACTCCCACAAATTCAAAAAACCAAAACCCATTCTAATCAAATCTACAGTTCAAACCAAAATACCAATTCAGCATAAATCACAGAGGAAGAAGAAGACGACGGTTACCGGAACTCCCCAATTGCCCCCTCCTGCGACATTGCACAAGAAAGGTAAATCATCACCACAACATTGGATTATGTACTTAAATTCTTTTTCACTTTTCGTGATAGATAACTGTCTATATACATTCTGAAAACCATGATTCATCATCGGCTACTCGCAGAATAACGATAAGACATGTGCCCAGATATTGGTACCTCTAGTGGGAATATTGGTTCATCTGTTCATTAATAATGGTCCATTCGTGTTTAGTATTGGTCCCTTTATTTCAATTATGGTGCCTTCGTTAAATATTTTTACTCGTTTCAAACATAACAACTATTTATCTTCCATGTAGATGTCATTGCCAAACTTATCATATTGATCTTCGTTCTCTCCACCTTCGACCCCGATGACTCTGACGAAGAGGAAGAAGAAGACGACGATTACCAGAACTCCCCAATTGCCCCCTCCTGCGACATTGCACAAGAAAGGTAAATCATCACCACAGCATTGGATTATGTACTTAAATTCTTTTTCACTTTTCGTGATAGATAACTGTCTATATACATTCTAAAAACCATGATTCATCGTCGACTACTTCACAGAATAACGATAAGACATGTGCCCAGATATTGGTACCTCTAGTGGGAATATTGGTTCCTTTGTTCATTAATAATGATCCATTCGTGTTTAGTATTGGTCCCTTCATTTCAATTATGGTGCCTTCGTTAAATATTTTCACTAATTTCAAACATAATAGCTATTTATCTTCCATGTAGATGTCATTGCCAAACTTATCATATTGATCTTCGTTCTCTCCACCTTTGACCCTGACGACTCCGACGAAGAGGAAGAAGAAGACGACGGTTACCAGAACTATTTATCTTCCAGCTATTTGTGTATTTTTCTCTGTAATGGGATATTGGAAAATTTTAAAGTCGTGCTTAACTCTCTGAAAGTTTCTCTTCAATTTTGGTTACTTTTGAACAATGTTGGTACATCTTAACCTGGATTTTGGTAATATAAGACCAAGTTGTGGTACCTTTTCAACAATTTTGGTATCCATTTAATTAACTTTTGGTACCGTTCCAACTTTAGTGTTCATGTCAACAGAACGTTGTGATATCCGTTCACTGTTATTTTAATATAGGTACATATATCAAATATAGTTGGTATCTGTAAATGACACGTATTTTCATCATCATTCAACCATTATATAATTGCAACTGGTCTAGGAATAATGTACTACACGTTCATAGTAAAGCATTTAAAAATCCATTAAAACTTAAAATATTCCCATAATCATTCAAAAAAAGCATACGACAATCATGTTAATATATTTTGATTACAAAATAAAGGTGCATTGTTGTAATTCGGAAACACATCGACGTCTACAATAACAACACTGATTAGGAATCCACCAAAAGAAAAATAACACAGATTTCAAAAATCAAATCTGGATGTTGGTACACTTGAACCTGGACATTGGTACCTTTAGTGATAATATTGGTGCCTCTGTTCAATAATAGTAGTTTATTTGTGTTCAGTATTGGTACATTTATCATAATAATGATATTTTGTATAATATTGTCACTCTTTCTAAATCATCACCACAACATTGGATCAATTTTAACGATTCTTGTTCACTTACCATGATAATTAACTATCTAAATAAATTTTGAAGCTATAACAACAATGGAATCTCCGAACAATTCTGAAAACCAGGAATCATTGTCGGTTAATTCGTAAAGTCATGATAATACATATGCCCAGATATTGGTACCTTTAGTGATAATATTGGTGTCTCTTTTCTGTAATAGCTGTTCATTTGTGTTTACTATTGGTACTTTTTTCACAGTAATGGTACTTTTGTTCAATATTGTCACTTACAACGCCGGAGTCGCTTACAACACCGGAGTGCAGAGTGCAGGTAAGAAACTAGAATCAATAATTTTAACTTCTAATTTTTAGGTTTTATTGAAATATTAAAATTCTAAAAATATCGAATTACCATAAGACTATCGCCCAAGATTAATTTTAAAAAATAACACCATCTTCCCATAGGCATCAAAAGAAAGGTGCAGGTAGAACGGCTTTCTCGCAAAGCCTGATGCTCTAGAAAATAGTAATAGCAAATGGATAAAGAACATAACTTATGAAGTGTACAAACCATTTCAAACTATTTACACAATAAATACAAGGATGAACAAATTTGAGAAGCAATAAAACCAAACAATCACAAGTCAAAAGAAGAAATATTAGAAAACGAATTTGCCCCGGTCCTGGCTTGTTCGACCACCGCGTTTTTCTGCAGATAAAAGCAACCTCTGCTGCTACCGCTCGCTTTCCGAAGCCGATGAAATGTACGAAAAGATTCCCGTCTTGGTCATCTCAAGCGTATGTACATTTTTCAGCATAACTAAGACGACGACTGCAACCTTCCTCTGGTTTAGTAGTGCTCCCGCCGGTGATGGGTTGTTTTTCCATCGAAGGATAAGACAATCTTCATGCTTTCATGCTTTTATTCCCATCAGAGAAAGACAGTTTGGCCGAAGATGGTTTTTTTGTGCTCGGAGAAGTAGAATTTTTACTTTCCTTGGTTGTAGCCTGCTTGCTCTGCGATCTAAATTGGGGATTTGCTTAATTGGGGTTCAAATTATTAAGATAGGGATTAGATAATTTAAATTTCAAATTGAAAAGAGAGGGAGATGGAAGGTTACAGGATTTGGGGATAATTGGGGTGGTTAGGGATTTGAACTGTGGATTAGCAAAATACCAATTTTACCCTTATTAATACTAACCCTTGGATCAAAATTTTATAAATTAAATTCTAATCCTAAGGTGTAGAAACAATCCGCAGGCTGGGGATTACGTTTCAGTCATCCGCATATAATCCTTCTCATATATGTGATTTCCAATATTCGTTTATTTTGTAACACAACGTAATTTAAGGGCTAACTCGGACTTTGTTAGCCTTTTTAGTATTATTACTTGTAGTCCTTAGCTATCTCATTTTGGCAATGCCCAGTAGTAGTTTGATGACTTCAAAAAAATTTGATGGAGCACTACATCTTTTCAGTGAGACCTAGCAAAAGGTAAAATGGGAAATAGAAGATACGAAAGTAAATTCTCTACAAAAATTAGCAACATCTGTTTACAGATATATTACAACTGCAAAAAATAGTTGAACGGACATACAAATGCAAAATGAATAATCTTGTCTAAATCCAAATTCTGTGAAGTATTATTAGATAAAAAGTTCGGTAATCTAATTATGGGCGTGCATAACTTTGATGACAATGAATAAGATTATGGGATGAGTAAACACAAAAAAAAAAAATGAAGCAAAATTACAATATTGTTTAGTAATGACAATCTACCAAAGTAGGGTTAGCAATAACAATAGCTAGTTGTTGTTGTTGTTGTTCTGGAAGTTGTGTTATCTCTTGTTCTTCTTCTTTTTTATGTTGAGATTCCTGTTGAGTTGCATCTTGTAGCTTGGATTGCAAGGAAGCTCTCTCCTCTTGAGCCGGAAGATTTAGATCCAGATCCAAATTCAAAGAAAGTTCATTCCTACCTCCATATGATTTCGACTCATGAAATTCTGAGGGCTCCATTAATGATGTTGTTGGTGCAAATGGCAAGTTGGCATTAGCATCATCAACCCCCACAGGCACCGCCCTATGCCGCCTCATGTGCCCGCCTAACGCCTGTCCGGACGCGAACTCCGCGCCACAGATAGCGCATTCGTGCATCTTAACCTTCGTGTTGATGAAGCTATGATTGTTATATGCACCTCTATAGCTTCTACAATTGTTGTTGCCTAATTGCAAAGAAAGAGAAGATATGTTCTTGTAATGATCATCTTCTTCATTAAATGATAAAGTCGACGTGGACGGACGCTTCTTCTCGTCATGAAACAAACCCTTTGGTTTCTTATGGCTAGCCCTATGGCCTCCCAATGCCTGGAAGGATGGGAATGTCTTCCCACAAGTCTTGCACTCGTAGACGTAGTATCCGGCTTTCCCCGAACCGCTCGAACCTGTCTCTAGAAACCTCCTACTATTGAATTTCACATTGCTTTGTGCTCTTGTGTCCCTCGAGTGACCACCTTGGGAAAGTAACATAAGGCAATTCGCCATGTCCTCGTCCTCGTTGCGTTGGTGGTTAAGGTAATCCGTTGTCATGTCATCTTCGAAGCGATTCACATTGGCACTAGTCGGAGATGGCCAACA
>SOPF01024737.1:4101-21444 GCA_012979155.1 Hypericum perforatum | reverse complement strand
CTTTCTCACATATCGCCAACTCAGTCTACCTATATCAATCAAAGTAAGAGACAAGAGTACCACCCAAATCTTAAGTCTGTCCCTTTTTCTTTGGCCACTAATTCGCATGTCCGCTCATATGTACAATGCATAGTAAGTTGTTAATTAATTAGAGTAATTCCTACTCCCAGTATTAGTGGTTCATACAACATTGAGAAACAAGAAATGTAGGGTGGTGAGATTTGTTTCCAAGCAGGAAATAGAGCATATCTACAGAAATTCTATTATGGTAAGTACCTCATTTATGAATTTTTTTTAAAGGTTCCTCATATATGATTTAGTATACTTGAAAATATTATGATTTCACCATTTCTCATCCTAACGACAGCCATACATAGTTTTCACTTTTTTAACAACATATATATACTTGCGTCAGAGAGTTGTTCGTACGCATAATAAAGATGGTCCAAATTGTAAGGAATTATAAGATGATTTAACATAGGTTTAGAGTTCAAATCTTACAAAAGTATAATTATTGTTGTAAATAATTTATTTAAAAAAAACTCATCTATGACTAGCTTTGCGTTCATTTTGGAGAACGGACTCTGATTCAAAAGAATGTTAGGGAGCAAATTAGGTATAAAATGTTACTGGAATTATAGTGGTGAATCATTTCTAGAATGGAAATAGCGATTTTGCATGTCACGATTCATTTGTTTTCGATCTCATGACATGAATAATACAATGTTGGACATTATATTCTTAGGATTCGTGGTTAAAACCCAGATGAAACTTAGTTTGTTGTCTTTAAAAATAGGACATTTATATGCAGGTATTTCTATAGATTGCAAGGTCATTTACCTCTTATCACAAAGGGAGATCGACCCATATAGGTGGAGCTATGGATATTGGCGTTTAAGTGATAATATTCGGAGCTCAAATAAATTGTTTTTTGGTGGATACTTCAATGATTTTCAGGCCAAAGCGACCATGTTAGCACGAGAAGTAGTACCCAAAACTTTTTATAAAAGTAAAAAATAAAATAAAAAAAAATAGAAGATACTAAAATTGTGTACACCGACGGATGCCTATATGAGAAGTTAACTATATTGGCAGAACAAGCAAGTCGTTAAATAATGAAATGAAATCGACGTGATATGATGCAATCACTTGGTCTGTCTGCGATGATAAAAGTCTTGCTTATGCTTGCCACTAGCTCACTTGCCACCGTTCGGAAAATCATTTCCTAAACGCATATATACTGAGAATCACCTTCCATCATGGCCCCGGGTTTATGCGATGCTCTACAAACACCGATGTCGTCATACGGGGCACGACAAAGCACCCCGATAAAGCTTCATACGATGAGTTCTTCACAGCTTCGTCAACTGACATACGCTGCGCGGCATTCTCGCAAGGGACAGAGAAACAAGTCAGCTTGTCTTTATCGGCTGTGTGACAGCGAGTGGAAAGGCGGGCGAATTCCTCATTCCCGAGTTGAATAATAGATGAAGAGGAATAGTTGAAGATTACCTGTACAGGATGCAGCTGAAAACTACGACCACGAATTGCTGGACTGGTGAAAGACAACTTGGTTGGTGCGGAGTTGAAGATAACCACAATATAAGAGTAGCTGCCACATAGTTAGCTGTCATTAGCGAACATAATTAGCATTACAAGCAAAAGAAGTGATGTACATTGACCTACATTTGATCCAATTGAGACAACCCTGGACGACCTTCATGACCATCTTCAATGCTCATCACTATAACACCCGGGACCCATGATGGGCCAGTGTTATGGAACCGAACCCTCTCCTGCATTCCACTTTATCAGCACAATCCCACCGTGTGTCTACGTGCAAGAGACGAAAAAAGCAATAGTGCCTAGCAAATATGACTATCCAGTTCTATCTTTTCGTGTGTTTAACCTAGTGATCTGTCTTATCAAAATGTTCTCTCTTTTTTCCCGAAGAGTTTTGGTCTCATGAATCTAGGAATAGCAGATTTGACCTACAACGAGAATTCCCCATTCGGTAGCTTCTACTCTATGATGACTAAGGTGACTCATCATACACCACTAACACAACTGTTAATAAACTTTTCATCAGACCCTCTGCAAATACTGCCTGGATTCTCAAAGTCGTAACTATGGAGTGAACTAATATATCATAGATTTTCAAATAATGGGACACTTTGAAAATATCAAGGACTATAATTATTTCGGTAAATGAAAATTGTTCTAAGAATTCATCGCCAGTGACTTTATTGGGGCACCAAATTTCGACTGAAACATCCAACTTTGCATGCGTTTCTTTGAAGGCAACTATTAAATATTAACATTTTGCAGACAAGGAACCATAAGAGATAATGGGGTGTGTGTGTGTTTGTCTGTGCCTGTTTCAGAGTGTATTTTGTAAAGCACGGGCTATAAATAGCAGCGCATACCTGAATGGCATTGGCTGTTGTCAGACGAAACAGTGGCGACGAATAACGAATCTGTAAAACATCTACAAAATTTTGTACGGCAGCCAAGATATGATCTTTTTTCGGCTTGAAGGATGGATCTGCCAATCTTGGTTTTATTCTGAGGAAAGAATTCAGATTACTAAATTATAGAGAGAAAGTTGTTTCAGATTGTTTAATCTGAAAAGGTAATAGTTAATACTATCAGTTTCAAAAGTAATCTATGATATAGGATATTTGCATAGACAGAAATAAGTTAATTAGTAAGATAATAATTGGAAACCAAATGCTTACAGTGGCCAGTGCCTCTGATTCTTTCCCTCCGGAGGAAGACCGATGCCCCAGTTGTTAGATTCATAACTAAAATCTAACCTGGAAAAATGTACGAAAAAACAAGGAATTGAATTGCACTGAGCCAGTCGAATAACAAAAAGAGGAAACATAAGGATTTGATAGTAGCAAAATTTTAGAAACCAAGCTTAGAACGATTGCTCTGACACAAAGAACCTTTTGTAAATTGAAAATATGAGCCATAGAATACCTGTTGAACCAATCTCCGGAGTTATATGAGTCACGGTCCATTGACTTCGACCGCAACATCTCATCACCAGCATGGAAAAATGGTATACCCTGAACAAAGAAAAAAGAGTTAAAAGGTAAACAAACACCTAGACATAAACACCATGGTACTTCGCCAAACGTGTGAGGCATTAATCTATTGCTATAGAAGGGAAATTTTCAAGCAACATTATGAAGGTATTAGCGAGATCACAGCTTTTATCATTAGAGGAGTTGAAATCGTTGAATCTCAAGAGATGGGTTGCAATTAGATCTAACAATGCAGGAATAAAAATTAAATATATAAAGTAACAGTTCATAATACATAAAGACGGTCGCAGATTAAACGGACTTCACCTGCGATAGTGCTATCATGCTTGTGGCCAGATGATTCAATCTGCATCTCTCATCTAAAGATATCCCTATAGGGGTCTAGAACAAAGTAGCATGGTTAGGGGAAGCCTTTTGATCAACATTCAACAATGATACATGCAAGAGCTTTAGTAACTTGGTAGGTCTGATTTTCTGTTTATGTAGACTGAACCAGAGACAATGTGGCACAAACCTTCATGCTCACTACGTCAAAAAGGGTCTCATTGTCATGTGCAGACACATAATTTATCTGCACACATAGTAAGCAGAGGAAAAAGGAAAGATAGAAAAGGTCAAATCAAAGTTTTAAGGAGAGATGTCTACATGTTTTAACTTGAATCACATGATAAATGAGAAATTATTTTGCATCTGTCGCTTCCTTCATGATGATTTATAACCATGCTGCCAGAGGAAATGATAATATGCTCGTAAAATAAAATATTAGTAAACGAACGTAAAACCTTAAGCAAGAATGGCTAATGATTCTCAAAGAAATTTTAAATATACGAGTGTTCAAACGAAAAATCTCGGGAATGACCGTGGGCATCTTTTCAGAGAAACGTAACGGTTGGTGGGTTTCAAACAAAGCACATTAAAACAGATCCATACTGCAATATTTTGTTTCTGTCCGACTCAAAATAAATTAGCAGCATCATTGGTTATAACTTACATCGGTGAATCGCACCCCGAAGAAAAGTAGAACTCTAGAGACTATACAGTTGAAGAATAATTATGTAAGATGAAGTTAGCATTTAAGATTGGGAAAAGTACAAAATAAATCCTGTGGTTTCGCGTTTTTTTGACATATGATCCTGCACTTCAAAAACGACTAAAAAAGTCCTGACGTTAGTTTCGGAGTATCATTTTTAGTCCTCCGAACCTAAATTCCTCCCGAACATATGGAAAATTACTTTTTCATCCCATTTTTTTTACATTTTAGTCCCAAATCTCAAATTCTTTTTCAATTATATCAAAGTAGTATTAAGTTTGGGGTCCACTACTTCCGAATTTCACCAAACGCTCAACATCAAAAACGTAGATCTAGGTCTCACGGATCCTCTCGTTTTGGAATCGCTCGATTCGGAGTACGTATGCGAAAGTTGTGATTTTTCTACCAAAATGCGACGAACTAAGCCTATCAATCGCAACTCTCCCGAAACTCACCCAAAAACCCAGAAACGCTATGTGTTTTGTTATGTGTTTGAGTTTGTTGTTATGTGTTTCTGGGTAGAAAAATCATAACTTTCGCATACGTACTCCGAATCGAGCGATTCCAAAACGGGAGGATCCGTGAGACCTAGATCTACGACTTTGATGTTGAGCGTTTGGTGAAATTCGGAAGTAGTGGACCCCCAAACTTAATACTACTTTGATATAATAAATATAATTGAAAAAGAATTTGGAATTTGGGACTAAAATGTAAAAAAAATGGGATGAAAAAGTAATTTTCCATAGGTTCGGGACGAATTTAGGTTCGGAGGACTAAAAATGATACTCCGAAGCTAACGTCAGGACTTTTTTAGTCGTTTTTGAAGTACAGGGTCATATGTCAAAAAGCGCGAAACTACAGGACTTATTTTGTACTTTTCCCTTTAAGATTTTCTACCAGGAGGACTTCCAGATTTATCGTAGCGTGGTGTTTCAAAAAAATCACCAGTTACATACGGAAGGCTTCAAAAAGTTTAATGACCCAATTCAACAAATAATGCTTCTCAGGATTGTCCAACACTCTAAAACAAACAGAGATGCGTTTGATTGATCGAGAAAAGCAGGGAAAACATAAGGGCACTGCTAATGTACCGTTTCAGCTGGTTGTGAGGCATATGCAACTGAAGCACCACCATAAGTAAGAACTTCTGACCCCTTCACCTGAAAGTTATGCTCAGACATCAGAAGCATCCATCGTAATGTATAGCACAAATTTTTGCACATATAAAATATTTTAAGTGCCAAATATAATGGCCTAAAAATCCGCACCGACTTGTATGATAGAGATGCTCTGAACCCTGAAATACGATTGTGGGTAAATGTGACTGTTCTGACAGTTATTATGTGAGGCATCAAGACAATCAGACTTCCAGTTAGATTCAAAATAATCAAAGGATCCCAAATTCATTCCTGGATTGAAAACCTATTGTTCTTCCAATCAGGAACACAGCAAGCTGTTTCACTCTTTAGAAATTCACCACGAAAACAAAAGTAACACAATTTAGGTAGAGACTTGTACCGATTTCCCTTCACTGTCGGTTAATACGAAGTCCCTCAAATTTCCAGCCATTCCAACCTGTAATTTCAACATGACATCAAAGAGCAGCAAGGAAAAGACTGGACCATATTGCAATTCAAGTGATCAAGGAAGCCTATAAAAAAGACAAAGATAAAAGTGGTTTTCCACAACCAAATGAAATTATATTGCAGCAAAAACCAGTGCAAGTGTCTGGAATGAGTTTATACACCGAAAAACAGCATGCAACTTGAAAACAAACATGCTGAATCAAGATCACCAATTACTTGGAATACAGGCCCACTTGATATTCTTCTTTAGGGTTAAGTATGAGACAAATATAATAATACTAGATCAATTTACCATGATGTTCAACTTTTTTCCGCAAAAGAACTGATTTTGTAATCAAAGAGAACTTAATCTATGAGAAAATGTAAACCTGAATATGGTCCTTTGCTGAGCTGAGCATGAGTGCTTCAGCATCACTCCCACCGTGATCATGACCATTTGGCTACAAAACAAAATGAAAATTCCTAACTAAAATAAATTCTCATATAACAGAAAGCAACCAAGCTCATCCATACAAGAGATATCCTGCAAGTCGTTGTGCTTGTAAGAACTGCTGACACAAGGACATCTCTTTTTCCCACAGAAGGCAAGCCAAAGTGTAGAACTGATACAGTTTTCTAAAAGATACTCAAGGATCGGGTATTGAGACATGCATTTCTCTTCTACAGATTCAATATATAATGGGAAAACTACGACAAGCTAAGTTAACCAAATGTTTAGTACAAATAGCGACCCAAATTAGGCCTGCTAATAAGAGAAAGGGGAATAGAAAAGATAGCGGGCCTTACTTTCTGTATGCAGTTGCCATTATCAAGTTACTCTTACTTCAATAATCTTTAATTTGTAAACAAGACGCAACTTCTTGGAGCAAGGTAGTGAAAAGCCAGATAAATTAGCAAGCGCATAGACTCAAATTAATAGAAAAGCAAGGGAAACAGTGAGAAATGAGATAAAGAGGAACAATTGGGTATATGGGCATTAGTTTAAGTATAATGTAGTCCCAAACACTAACTCTCGCTGCTTTTAGAAGGTACCCTTTGGAGTACAGTGGTTTTATTATCATGAGAAGTACTTTCCAACTTGAAAATAGAAAGATACCTGTAACATTAGACCAGTAATAAATCCTTGCTGAAGGGGATGGCCAAAAGGCGACCCACCAAGCAGGGCATCTCGTACACGATCATTAAAACTGTCAGAGGAAGTGGAGAAAACCCCAGAGATCAGGATATCTAATAGCAGGTACTGCAGAAACACAGCAGTTATAATCTCACCTCCCAATTCCAGTTCCACAGAGATTGAACTGTGAGGCATTAATCCCGCGTCCATTATTAGCAACTTCGCCAAAATCCCAACCTTCGCCATATCTGGACATGTAGCAATAACAAGTACAACATTTAGAGGACACGAAAGGAACCTACATAGCCTAGAAGGCAAGAGAGCAGCACCAGAAGATCTTCAGAACCAAAAGATTCTGCAGAGATAAAATCAAAAGAAACACACTCGGAATAATTCATTACAAAAATTAACCACTTTGTAACTCAGAACTTACAAAAATATCTTTGATCCATCTACTCCATCATCTTCAATCGTTAAGCTTCGGAGAGCATCTCTTGCTTTTACCTATAAGCACATAAAAAAAATCCAGTCATAGAATTAGCTAAATTGGCATCGCTATCGTGGATCAAGCTGTATAACTGCTTTCTACCAACAAGAAAAAAAGCTGTATAACAGCTACTACCAACCCAAACTTCTTATATAGCATGTAAACAAGGACTTCAAATTCTGATCATGAGATAAAATAAAAATCTCTTACCATTGTTGCTTTCATTATGTGGCCCATCAGGTCAAAGCGGAACCCATCCACCTGATAAAGGAAACCGAATTTTTTTCAAAATGCAGATTAAGAGGTTAAAAAAATGCCACTAAGGATTAGCCTTCAGAGGTTATGTAATTCCACCACAGTACTGATACGTAAGTTTAGGAAAGAGAATGACCTTATAATTGGCTGCCCAATTTAAGAGATCGTCAATAATTAAACGCTCAACCATATAATGTTCACTGGCTGTGTTGTTCACACATGTGCTGTTCTCGATAACACCATCAATGTTCCGTCTCAAATAATAACCTGGAACAATCTATAACAGATCACCTAAGATCAGAAAACATAAGATTATGTTACAAACTGGCCAGCATGCTAGAAAATTCATCGATTTCAGAGCTCAGGGCATAAGAAAGCAGGTTGTGCTTGCTATGAAACAAAACGACGTAGCCCACCAGTCATGTAACAGATGCCGAATCGAGTTCCTTGTATATATGAACGGACACTAACTTTTGAAATGCAGAAAGTGCATGAAGACATGAAGCAAGTAAGAGCTCACCTTGTCAAGAACAGAGTTCACACCATGTGGTCCACTTCCATGCAGATGATTGTAGACAACATCCATGACAACACGGTGCTCATTTCGATTGAGCGCCTATCACAGTAACGAAAGGCTAGTAAGAACTACATGACAGTATCTTCAGGAATACTTAATCAAAAACAAGAACAAGATCTCTGGGAATTTCATGGGATAAGATTACGAAACAACAGATATAGCAATTACACCCAGAAAAGCGAACAAATTATAGATGTTGACCTGAACCATTTTTCTGAACTCAATAATACGGGAGGAACCATCGGGATTGCTAGCGTAGCTTCCTTTAGGGACACCCCAAACAACAGGGTTATACCTACGGAGATAAAAAAAAAATGGAAGTAATATGCATATAGGCTTCTTAAACTAGATAAAACGGTCAGGTAGGGAAATGAAAGCATACCCCCAATTATACGCATCGTCGTCTTGAATTTCTGTGATAAGAGCTTGTTGTTTAGGTGAATCTGGGGGAAAACCTTCCAACATCTTGCTTTCTGCAATAGTCTTGGTGCCACATAAATAACCATGAAATGGTAGACAGTGCAACTTGTTTTCATATTCGTCAAGCGATGATAGAATAAACTATCTTATTTGCACTAACGAATGTTCAGACTGAGAGTACATATTTCAAAGGTTGCATTACAAATACCAAAAAGAAAGTCGAGAGAATTGAAAGTTTGAACTTTGAGAATCCCCACCAAAGGATCTGGACCACATTGACTGACAGAAAATTCAACACGCAAATATATGTCCAGATATCAACGAGCACCTAAACAAGTAACTAAAAATAAGATGAGAGTTGACTGTTAATGAACTAAGGTTGTTGGTTATCAAGTCCTGATAAATGAAAATAGTTAGAGAGGAAATCCTGGATGAAGTGTAAATTTTGAAGTAGGAAAAAAAATATTTACCTACGCTCTTCCAATTCTTTTTGACATCATCAACACCGGCAAATTGGAAGGTAGGCAGCAGATGCACATGAGTGATTCCAGCTTTCGACAACTTTTTCAGATGAAGCATGCCAGCCGAGTCCTTTAAAGGCAAACTGATTATTATAAGAATCATACAATGTGAATGTGCAAGTTATTTCGAGTTAATGTCTGAGTAATCCGTCACAAATGTGCCAACCATAGATCACTAACTGTAGATCAAAATTGGAAGAAAAGATAGCAAGAAGCTTGTCTATGTCATTTCTAGAGAAGCTTCATTGTCTTAAACATTGCCAAAATATTCCATAAGGTAGGATTCGTAGAACACCTCCAAAGTGAAAGCCAGATAACCACCTCGAAAGTCAGGATGCACAGTCTGATCATTGGCACTGACATTGCAGCAATAAGTTAGGGGAAACATACTAGTTGAAGGAATTTGCATGCACCTCGAGAGAAAAAAATAAAGCGATCAAGTTGCACAATTAATTCAGTTACGCTCTTCTGATAAAAAATGTTTCCACCTGAAATCCCTTGTATGCAACTCATAGATGCTTATGTCAGTGAACGAATGTAGGGTTGGTTTTTCATCAGCCAAATTCTCCCATCCAGCAGGTTTTAGGGAATCTTCATGAAGATTCACTAACAAAGTCCTTCGGCAATCTGATGAAAGACTGTTCTGACAAAGGAGGATGTAGAGTTTAGGAAAATCCAAGACGAGATTTGTCTATAAACTTCTAGCTAGGAGTACAAAATCAAACTTAACTACTTTAGTTAAGTGTTAAACTGAGACAACAAGCATACCTTCGGGCATAGGGGTCAATTGCATAGCATTTCTCAACAGCTAAGGTGCTCGGATGGTAAACATAAATTTCGTATGCATAATAGCAGCCTTCCAAATCTCTTGGTACCGTGGTTCTCCAAACTCCGTCAAACTCTTGTAGTGAGACAATCTCAAAGGGATCCTTGATGTATGGATCCTTGTAAATACAAGCACGTACTGCCTACAGAGGTACAACGACAATCAAGAACCAAACGAGGCACTATGAAAAGGATGAACTTGATCCTAGAAAATAAAAAGGCGAGTGTACCTGTGCGGTTGGGGCCCAGAGGTAGAGCGAAACACCATCTCTTGAGTAATGTGCACCGAGGGGTCCATTGTAAGAGAACAGCTCATCCAGAATGCCGGGTAACTGTAATCCAGTGGCGTCCTTGCATTTTCCATCCGCTGCACAAAGAAAGTGAGACGATAAGAAAAGGATCGGGTATAAAGAAACCAACTTAGGGACAGCCGCTTACGCCCAAATGCGGCAACCATCAGCTGGCATTTCAGAAGAGACTCCGCATTCGCAGTCCGAGGCACTTCAAAGGCTCTGTAACCGCCAATGTGAGGAAACTTCTCAACCACCTGCCACACAGAATCAACAACAAAATTAACTATAATTTACAACAAACACACTTGCTCGTGCTGGAGAGAATCCCACATTGGAAGTTGCAAGTCGGATGGGCGGGGTTTATACCACTTGCAACTTCCGATGTGGGATTCTCTCCGACAATAACAACAATGACGCTCGGAAAAGTTATCTGAAGAAGTCCTTACACTTTCAGGAAGCCCTGCATTGTGCTCCTGCAGCTCAATTCGGTAGTCGTAGCCCGAAACCCCACCATTTCCCCCGAGCGTCAAAGAGGCGGCATTGCTCGCGTACAAGAAGTACGAATATCCCGAAGAATCCTCCTCGCCATGACCCGAGGGGTTCCACGCGATCAGGGTTCGGGTGACCCAAAATCCCCTCGAGTAAGTCAACAAGTCATCCTTCTTCAACTAATAAATAAAAAACACAAAGCAAACGACTAACTACTCCATATCAAATTCCAAGTTCCGTACATTAAGCTAGCGTCTTCACGAGAGGCTCTCACTTACTTGCCGAGGGGAGGAAGTTGAAACATGAAGTGGCATGGAGGAGGAAGAGGAGGAGGAGGAGTGGGTGACCTGTCGTTTGGAACGGGAGGAGTTGGATAGGTGGAAGTGCGGGTGGGTGGGATGACGTGGAGGCGGGAGAATTCGGTGGGTGTGGGGCGGCGTGACGGTTATCGGGAGTACAGGCATCACAGCGTCGTCGGTCGCTACTCTCCGGCGGGAGAAGCGGTTGGTTAAGTATACCGTTCACGATACGAGGACAATCATTGACAGGTAATAAAAAAATATATATCAATATTCTTATAATAATTAGGTTCGATTTATTTATAACACATCAATATTACATATTGAAAAAACAAAATCAGCAACTAAAGATTTTATCTTCCCAGCTCTAAATTGATACATATTCTTTTGGTGTAAAAATTTACAGGTGCATAAGTTTTATATAATATGAATGGAAGTCCATGCCTTAGTTTATTAGTTATTAGTTTTGAAAAATTGAACATATTAATCATCATATTTAATTTACATATCAAATAATACATCATACATATTATTAAAAAATGGGGTTGACATCATTCAGACAGAATAGTTTATTTGGCATTACATCAATTTTTAACAACACGTCATAATAATAACACATCAGATCATTATATGCTGAGTTATTTTATATTCGTATCTTTGTTTTTATAGCATCAAAATCATGTAATATTCCATGCCCTATCTCTTGTTTGCGCTAATTTCATGAACCGGATGTAATGAAATTGTATTTGGTTATCGTTTGAAGAAAATTTTGATCTTCCGTGCAGTTTATATTTCTTTCTCATGGTATTTGTATAAAAAATTCATGTTGGTTGATAATTAGCCGGTTATAGTTACTTGTTACATGCTTGTACAATCAATTTATTAGGATGAAGGAAAATGTTGTATTTGTTTGAGTATAGACTATAGAGTTAAAACCATTGAGTTGAATGAGGCGAGTTAAGGGGTGGGTAGACTAGGTTTTTTTAAAGTGGTGGATAGAAAAAAAATATATATCATGTGTGCTAAGATTAGTTTGATTTATTGTGATTTGGAGTTTTAAAGTGATGAAAGAATATTTTGGAAATCTCATATGACCTTTTAGATTAAAACCAATCTCATTTATTCAATTTTTCAAAATTTATGCACTCATTCACGAAGTATTAGATTTTTCAATAAATTATGTCAAATTCAGGAAATAGCCAATATTATTTCCTTTTATTTCAGATGATACTATCGTTGGTTGTTTCTGTATGTTAATTTCTATTTTGAAATGTATGTACAAATCTCACTTTGTAAACCAAGTAAATTTCACATAACTAAAATTTTCCCATACAAATGCAACGAAATGTTAATACCTTTGCAATTAAACATCAAAGATTTGTGGCCGGACGTACTTGCAATCTTTTGAATTACATAAGTGATATATTTTTTTAAAAAAAATCTATTTAAATACTATTTGATTTAACATGTTTCTATTTTATGTCTCTGAAATTTAAAAGGCCAAAATTAAGTTCAACTTTGGCTAATATTTTCAATTGAATCCATCATTACCGATTTAATTTCTTTTTGATTAAACGTTGCATCTTGCTTAATGACGTGGACAATCACACAAAAAATTCTTATTTAAGTGGTCGCCCTAACGTGGTTATAGGATAAATTATCTCATCATTACCAAAATTTTTAATATTTTTTTAAAAAACCCTAAACAATTTATCCCATCATTACCAAAATTTTTAATATTTTTTTTTAAAAACCCTAAACAACCCATATCCCCCTGTCTCAGCCTTCTTCTTCACCCATTTTCTAACTTGAACTCTTACAAGTTCGCCTTCGACAAGCTAGAGTCCCTCTCCCTCGATAGCTTTCCCTTGTTGGAGGTCGAGTCCCTCCTGCAAGATTGTCCTCGACAAGCTTGTAGTTTCGACTCCACTATAGCTATAAGCCACTGTCCCCTCCTACTCGCTGATCACCCCAGCCCTACGACAACCACAGCCATCGTGTGGCCGACCAACCTCTCCTTATACCAAAATGTCATGGTTATAGTACCATCGTCGAGCAACTCATCGGCCAATCCTCCATCTTCTCCAAGGGTAACCATAAACCCCTCCTTTCCCCTTGCCACCTTCTCCTCCTTCCTTTCATCGTCCCGAACAAAAGGACCTCGCTCATTGATCCCGATTGGAGCTGGCCCTCATTGACTACTTGGAAGTTCTTAGATTCTGACCCAAACCTGAACATGTTGTTGTTGCTGTTGATTAAAGTTTGTGAGTTGGGCCCGCAGAGTTCGCTAAAGAAGGGGAGGTTGTTGGTGAGGATTTCGTTGTATTGTTCGTCGGAATGTCGTTGCTCAATGGGAGAATGGCATTGCTAGGTTTCACAAACAGCACCTTGCTCGTTGACCGTCGAGAGGTGGCAAGGATGAAGGAGGGAGCGGCGGTTTGTAGTTACGATTGTAGTTTGATGTTTGATAGGTTAGGTTTGAAAAATTATTAATAAATTTTGTATTAAAATCATAATTTATCAATTTCACGTCGATGCAGCTACTTGGAATAAAAAATCCGGGTTACAGTCTACGTCATTAAACAAAATATTATGTTTGATCAGGATAGACTCAATTAAGCATACTTGACTTAGTTAGACTTGTTTTTTTTTAACTACATAGTACCCATATGAAAACATATCAAAGACAAGGTAATTAAATAAAGTTTTCCCTATATTTTTTATTGTGAAAATTAAAGTTTTCATTTGCCGCACGTATCATTGTCGAAGCTTTTTCTTCCATGTTGGTTTAGGAATTCTATGACATCAAAAGTTGTACGCATATTCCCTTTCTCCGCCGCTTCTTATCTCTGTCTTGCCATGGGGCGGACTTCGGTTACTTCGCTCAGCCTTGTGTGAAAGTTGCGAAATTTTATAAATAAGTTTGCGAAAGTTAGAAGAAAAATTACGAATAACTGAGACAAAAACTTATAGAAAAATTAAAGTATCTTGAAAACTATTAAAAATGATCTAATCCCGTTTCAACCCTGTAAATCATTTGAAACAAATATTTAACACTTGCATTTTATATTTTTTTTAAAAGTAAAGTGATTATTCGGGATATAGTACAGCAATTTTTGGAATGAAGGGTTCATGGATTAAAAAAATACAATATTCTTAAAAATATTGGGGGAGGTTTTTATTACAGTTTTTCAAGTTTTACAAAATTGCTGGAGTTCAATGATCTTAATTTCAAAATTTCAAGCTTCCTATTTTAAATAACCTCGGCGTGCATAGAATTCTTAATGCGCAGAAAGTTTATATGAATTAATAGCTAGCTTCCGCAAAAAAATAATCATTTTCATACAAGAAAAACACTTTATCGTCATTTCTTTATTAAATATTATAAAACTTTTTTGACAATCTTCGTATCGAAGGCCCCTACTAGCTATCACTTTCTTATCTGCATCATCCGCCGCCTGTATCAAAACTTTTCCGCCTTTTCTTTGCTAAATAAATATAAAAAAATATGAAAGCCAAAGTTTTCTTTAATTTAGTAATTGATTTCGGCCAACTTGTTGAAATTCTTGCTTACAATGTACCCTTGTGATATTGTTTTCTGATGCTTTATCGGTGCAAGACAAAACATCCAACATGCATTGTTGTCTTAGAATACCAGTAAATTATTTTCATTATTGAATGAGCAGGACTCGGAATTTCTAAAAATTGAATGGGGAAAATTATAGAATAAAGTAATGCCGAGGTTAGGAAATTTATGCTAAATATAATGTCTATCTAATAGCATTTGTTACTAGATTGTCAAACGTCTTTTGTATTTTAGGAAAACTGTCTGTTTAATAGTACAATAGGTGTAGTGTATTTGTGCACATTGAACGGTGATAGGTAATAACACTTTACGTATGAAAAGATATAAATGCAAAAAAAAAATAAACGTAGAAGTGCTACGCGAAATCTTATATTAAAAGCATGTGTTATAAAATAGAAGAAATAAATTCATGGACAAACAACAAAAATATGAGACAGACAACAAAAACCAATCTAAAAACAACAAAATAACGGGAAAAAGGTCAAAAGGCAGATGAATAGTTACGAGAGTCAAAGTCCAAGGCCAGAAATTGCAACGACGCGCAATTTACTGGAAAAAAAACGAACAGTTTATGAAATCGCGAACGTTTTGGCCCCTATAAGCAGCAAAAATAATTGCAAAGCTGCAACACTTATTAGATAGAATTCACCTCACCGAGGACAAAATAGAATTTATGTGGAGGGGCTTTATTGTAAAGATACATGATACGATAGCATACTTGCAGCCATACAACAACGAATCTTTTTATCCTGGACAAAAGCAAAATTTATTTTTTAAAGGTTTTCCGGGTTAATGACAATTTAGGGATAGAACTTTGTACAATTAAGGGATAAAGCCCATTTCTCATCTCAGACAGAGTACAAACTCTGCAAGAACTAAACTGCATCTTACAGTTTTCTCAAACTACAACAACTAAACTGCATTTTACAAGTTCTAAACTTCTAATACAGAATCATTTTATTGAATACAAAAAAAAAAAAGTAAAAGAGATGACAGGAAACCTATTTCCCCATCCTCAAATCATCATAGACCTTTTTCCTATTATGGTTGTCAAAATTTATTTTATCATGGTTGTCCTAGTCACAGCCACCATTCTTTCTTCTCCTTCCTTTCTTCCCACTGAATCCTTGAAATACTTGCCAAGAATCCTTAGGACCTAAAACCCTACCAGGAAATCCTTAATTATACTAATCCACGTCACATTATTCTAATCTTGCTACTTTCTATTATATAAACACAACACATTTATCCTAAAACCCGGCAGGCAACCTCTCCCGAGTTGTCTTTGTTTTTGTCTTGTCTTGTATTGGTTCCTTTCTTTATGAACACTGAAGATCAAGAAAAGGAGCTCCCTCCTCTTCCTCTGCTTCTCCCTCAGGGAAGCAAAAAGGAGCAGCTACCTTAACTAAACCACAAAAAAACCCTAAACCCAACACTAAATTTACTTCAATGTGTGGTTCAAGGATGATGATGATGCTTCCTTGGACCTGCATTCTCCTAATCTGCTGCTCCATTGCTCCTCCGTTACTTCTTATTGAAGCAACTCTCACTCCGAATCTCACCCTCCCACACCAACATCCGGACCCCGAAGCGGTGGTCGCAGATGTACAGAGGTAACTCGACTCAAATATAGATTAGTCGGCCCGAGTGACTTATAGATTAACCAACCCACATTTTTGGTGTCGTAATTTTTGTCCTGAAGGAGAATCAAAACGTCCATTGCAAGAAGAGGAAGGGAACTCCTTGACCAATGCCAGACGGGCAACCCAATCGACGACTGCTGGCGGTGCGACCCGAATTGGGCCACGACCAACCGACAGAAACTGGCGGACTGCGCCATCGGGTTCGGGGCCGGCGCGCTGGGAGGGAAAGGCGGGCAGATTTACGTGGTCACGGACTCGTCGGACCTAGACGCGGCACACCCCACACCAGGCACCCTCCGGTTCGGGGTCATACAAGACGAGCCACTCTGGATCGTCTTCTCCTCTTCCATGACCATCGTCCTCAAGCACGAGCTCATCTTCAACAGCTACAAAACCGTCGACGGCCGAGGCGCCCTGGTCCGGATCACCGGCCACGGCTGCCTCACCCTCCAGTACATCTCCCACGTCATCATCCACAACATCCAGGTCTCCATTTTAATTTTCCTTTTTTTCTGGCAATATAACCAATAATAATATTAATAATAATAATAATAATAACAATATTAGTGTATAATATCTAAATACAATATACTTATTATTATAATAAAAAGACGAAATCGTGCACGTGTCAGTAAATTTAGGTGAGTTGAACTAAATTTTCGACTATCTCGTCCAGGTGTTCGGCTGTAAGCCCTCAGGGAACACCATCGTGGCGTCCTCCCCGAGCCACGCGGGATGGCGGGGGAGGTCCGACGGGGACGGGATCTCCATATTCGGTTCTCGGAGCCTCTGGATCGACCACGTAACGCTGTCCAACTGCGCGGACGGGCTAGTGGACGCGATCATGGGATCAACGGCAATAACCGTCTCAAACTGCTACTTCTCACACCACGACGAGGTGATGCTACTTGGACACGACGACAGGTACGTGTTGGACTCAGGGATGCAGGTGACCATCGCGTTTAACCGCTTCGGAGAGGCGCTGGTCCAGAGGATGCCACGTTGCCGTAGGGGTTATATACACGTGGTCAATAACGACTTTACTTCTTGGGAGATGTACGCCATCGGTGGTAGCGCCGCCCCCACCATTAATAGCCAGGGTAACCGCTACTCCGCTCCCGCCGATCCTAACGCCAAGGAGGTTCGTTCGTCCGCTCTCTCTCTC
>SOPF01024736.1:70945-86089 GCA_012979155.1 Hypericum perforatum | reverse complement strand
CGGGTTGTCTAATGATGGGATTCAGTTCTCACAGGGCCTTATAATTTTTGTTTATTGTTAGGAACTTTAGCATCTTTACATAAATCTACAGCTCATGGGCGCCTTTGATTGTTTGCTGTTCTGCAGCTTGTAGGAAAGGATGCGTTAGCAGAGTCCGATAAGATTACCTTGGATACTGCAAAGCTTTTGAGGGAGGACTATCTTGCTCAGAACGCATTTACCCCGTAAGTGATAAACTATTCTAGATTTGTCAAGATTTTCTTTGGAGGGTAATCCTTAAACCTTCGTTGGTTGACAGATATGACAAGTTCTGCCCTTTTTACAAGTCTGTTTGGATGATGCGCAACATCATCCATTACAACAACCTGGCCAATCAGGTTTGCTCCCTCTATATGTGTAATGTAATGTCAAGATTTGACCCTCTGTGTTATAGAATGAATGATTATTGACTCGGATGATATGCAGGCTGTGGAGAGGGGAGCTGGCATGGATGGTCAGAAGATCACATACACTTTGATTAAACATCGGCTGGGAGATCTCTTTTACCGCCTTGTGTAAGTAGTTAAACTAAAGATTCTCATGAGGTGGTCGAACAATTGTCCATCTATGGAATCACACTGGTCCCAAGTTGTAACAAATCTGCTCTTGCAGTTCTCAGAAATTTGAGGATCCGGCAGAGGGCGAACCAGCTCTGGTCGCAAAATTCAAGAAGCTCCACGAGGATCTGACTGCTGGTTTCCGTGCCGTCGAGGACGAAAGCCGATGATTTTCGGAATTTGGAATTCTGGGTTCCTCGGGCTTCAGGAGGCGGTGCGACACCAGGCCCTTGGTTTGTCTACAAGTTTTAAATTCCGAAGAGGTGCTGGTAGGCTCCTTGGGGGTCACCTTGAGGCCCCACTAACATTAGCCGCGATTGTGATATTTATCATGTACAAGTTTTTGCCCATCCAAGCATCGAGAGACCAAAACAGCCATTCATGTATTTAGGCAATAAGGTTTTCATTCAGTTGGTGCTAATTTGCTCGCGCCTGGCCTCAGACGAATCTATAATTTGACAAATTTGTCTGTCGGAAAGAAGCAGCCCCTGCATTTTGCACCCATCTCTCGCTTTCTTGAATGCTGACGCACTTTATAGCAACCGAAGAGGACGAACAGGCCTGTGATAGTAAAATTGAACATACAGAATCCAGATCAAGCAAAAATAGGTCACGGAAATAGCAATGTGACAATACTAGAGCACTTCCATCAGGCTACTTTGGGCGAACACAGTCTTGCCCGAGACTTGTGATCTGAGGTGGAATCCATTTACATGATCGATTGGAACACTTGTTTAGTACTTGTGAGCTTGTCTTGGATAACTGGCTTTTCTCGGAAAAGTATCCTTGACCCTGTGAAGTTTCCTGAGCACATCTCCGAGGCTTGCCCGTTCGCGAGGTGAGTACTCCGAGCACGAAACTCCAATCTCCATAACCGATATCAAACAGGTCAGATCATGTGGCCTCATTTTTGTATTGATGCTTGTTTTGTATCCTGCTGGTTCTATTTCTTCTTCACTTCCCTCTTTGTTATCAATTTCTGCTTCGTCAACATCTGCTGCAAAAAGAGATGGATCTGCAACTTGAATTACTGTATCTGGCAACGATTCCTTGATAAAACCCACAAGATTCATCCCATCCGCAAAGGTCTCGTTGGTTGGCCGCCTTCCTGAGAAGAGCTCCAACAACAGAATCCCATAGCTGTAGATATCACCCTCTTTCGAAGCAGCAGCACCTAATCCATATTCTGTAAATCGAGATTTCACATTGACATCCAGACCTCAATTGCGTGCAACTAATGATCAACTGCTTTAAAACTAGTTAAAATGAAAATAGAAGTATACCTGGTGCGACATATCCGGTTGTTCCTGGAATCCCAAGTGTGCTGCTTTGACTATGCACTGCAGTCTCCGATTTTGAAAGGAACTTTGCGAGTCCGAAATCACCGACATGTGCAACCATGTCGTCATCAAGAAGAATGTTGCTTGGTTTCAAGTCACGATGAATGATTGGTACTTCACAGAGGTCGTGAAGATAGTGCAATGCAGAAGCAACATCGATTGCAATACTCAGCCTCTGTTGCATGTCTAATCTCCTTGGTTGATTTGCTTCAGAGTGAAGCCAATCCTCCAAGCTTCCATTCGGCATAAATTCAAAGATGAGGGCTTTAAAGTCGTTGCCTTTGTAGTCCAAGCTGGAGCAGTAAGTTATGAGCTTAACCAGATTCCTATGTCGAATGTTCCTCAATGCATTGCATTCGGCTACCATGCTATTGGAGGCTCCTTGTCGTTCAAGGTTGAGAACTTTGATTGCCACCGGTCTTTCCAATTGTTCGATGACCCCTTTGTACACAGAGCCGAAACTGCCATGTCCCAGCAAATTCTGAGATGAAAATCCATTGGTGGCATCATGCAAGCTCTTGTAAGAAACCATAATGTGGCGTTCGGCCCCAAAGTCTGAGCTATGTGGCTTCGGTTTCGATCGCTTCTTCCTAAAGAGAACCAAAAGGACTGCTACTAGACCAGCAAACAACAATAGACTGCTGATTATAATTGGCAGCTTGAGTTTAGTAGTCTTGCCTTTCTTCGATCCTACGGTTGGACATTGTGGCAAATGAAGTTCCGCGATTCCACCACAGAGTCTGCTGTTTCCGGCTAACAATATGGCACTTGCATTCCCAAAGACTCCTCCGCTTGGAACCTCACCCTCAAGATCGTTGAAGGAGATGTTCAAGTACTGCAGGTACGTCAGATTCTGCAGTGCTCTTGGAATTTTCCCGGTCAGGTTGTTCTCTGACAGATCCAGGATCCGCAGTCCCTTCAAGGAGACCATTGCTTCGGGGATCTCTCCTCGAAAGAAGTTTCCTTGCATATACAGCAATTCCAAGCTCACACAGGCTCCGATTGTTGCAGGAATTTCACCAGAGAGCAAGTTGTGCGAAATATTTACGGTATTGATTGTTGTTAGCTTTCCGATGGATTCAGGCAAGCTACCTGATAAATGATTTGCAGAAAGTCCTAGGTAAACTGACAATGATGGAATTTCTAGAATCTCCTCCGGTATACGTCCGGAGAAGTTATTTCTGTCAGCTTCGAACCTGATAAGATTTTGGCATTTCCCAATAGATGAAGGAATTGACCCTTCAAGATTATTGGAAGACAATAAAAGGATTGACATATGAGTTAGGTTCCCTATGGAGGACGGAATTCTACCCGATAACATGTTCTGGTTGAAGCCTAGTCCTTGCAGCTTCTGCAATTTCCCGATGTACGACGGAATCGAACCTGTAAAAAGGTTTAACTCGAGGCCTAACACAATCAACTTTGTGAGGTTCTCTATTGTCTCAGGAATTTTACCGAAGATTTGATTGTTCCCAGCATATAACTCACTGATTCGGGCTGAAAAATTAGCTACGGACAGAACACCTCGAAGATGGTTAGAAGTAATGTCTAGGATCTCAAGTTTTTTGCACCTTGACAAAGATGCTAAAAAGTCGAGATCGTCTGTGGAATTTCTTCCCAAATTATTCGTCCCGATGTTCAACTGCCACAGATGGGAGAGATCTCCTATGTTAGAAGGAACTGGTCCAACAAAATTGTTGAAGCTGAGGCCAAGTAGTTGCAACTGAGATGCATTAGTAAATGAACTTGGGATTTTACCAGAGAGTTGGTTTCCTCCAAAATATGCTCCTCTGAGGTTTGGAAGATTGAACCCTTTGTCAGGAAGCTCTCCGTGAAATCTATTTTGATCCATTGACAAGACTTCGATCGAAGAGATGTTGAATAGGAAAGTCGGGATGACTCCGGAAAGATGGTTGATTCCAACTGAGAACAAAGTTAGGTTCTTTAGTCTGCTCAGCTCAGTTGGAATCTCTCCCTCCAATTCGTTGGTTGATATTGCAAAAAATTGAAGTGATGTAAGGTTGCCAAGAGATGACGGGATCGTTCCTGACAGGATGTTTGCGCGAATCGCAAGTTTCTGCAGCTTCGACAATGAGCCTAGCTGAGGAGGGATCTTCCCGCTGAGGTTGTTCCCATCCAAATTCAAAGTCTCGAGGTTCAAGCATGAGGTCAAGTTAACCGGTATCTCACCTCCTAACGAGTTGTTGGTAAGAGCTAAAACTTGTAAGCGGAACAGCTTGCCAAGTTGTGGGGGAATCGCGCCACGGAAGTCATTGTTTCCGAGGTCGAGGAGCCTCAAAAAGCTCAAGTTCCCAATGTGTGGCGAAATCGTACCCGACAGCTTCTGCCCTTCCAGGATCAAGGATGCCACCCTCGGATGGCGGTTGCTGCAAGTGACTCCGAACCAGCTGCAGTGAGAGATGCTATCATTCCAAGATTCCAAGATTCCCAGAGGATCACTGGCTACACTCTCTCTGAAACGCAATAGAGCAAGTCTATCGGTCTCGTTTCCGAGGGAACTCACTCGAACCGACCGAGAAATGACAGAACTAACAAGAACAAGGAGCAGATGTATCAGCATCTGAGATGAGCATAATATGCTTACAGTAGAGGACTTCATTTTGCAACTGGAGATATGTGTGTGTGAATTAGAAGAACACTTGAGCCGCTCCTTTTCTTGAACACCAAGACTTTGGATCGTTGTGGATATTTTTTATTGATAGGTAAATGGTTGTATTATAAAGAAGTTTGTGGAGGTCGACAAAATTACAATTTACACTGTGGATGGTGACGATATTGAATTTGTTGACTGTTTGAAGAAATTTCTCGACAATTAGAAGAAAAATTAGAGCATAGATGATATCATTGATGATAATATTATAAGTCAATGATAATTAGTATAAATCAACAGCTTGATGATGGTACGAACGACCATAAAAACGTATTCCGTCACCATTCGATGACTTGCCAACCGACGCAATGATCGATACTTTCACATAGTTTAGACCAATTCAATTTAATACTACGTGTCAAATAAGCTCCAACCAGCTGGGTGATTAGATTGAGTGGCTCTACCTACCAATGCGAAAAACATGTTCTGATTTTATTCGCACTCTCTCTAAGAAATTTTCCTGGAGGTTACCATCTTGATCTTATTGGCTAAACATGATTAATTTTGGTCTCTCCGGATGTATGTCACAAACAAATTATACTTTGTTGATATAGATATTACTAACTAATTTCTCCCTCTCCACCCACATCCATAGCCAAGAAATCCGAATAGATTGAAAAAAAAAAACGGTTCCACATTTAGTGTACAAATATCTAGTTAATTCTAACGAATTCTCATTAGCCTAAACGGATGGTTTTTTTTTCAAACAACTCCTATCAAATAAAAAGAAAAAATGATACAAAAAAGTCCACAAACACACATCACTCCTCTAGCCAACAATCCTAGCAGTCAGGATGGGCAAAAGAAACCACCACCAGCTAGCTAACAGACCTGGTAGTCTAGTGGGGCAAAGCAAGCGAGCCACAACCCATGCTAACCAACAAGCTTGGCAGTCAGGGCGGGCACAAATACAGACAAAATCAGCCAGAGTAAATATCGTCAATAGACAAACCTGTAGTAGGCTGTCCCGACATGTCGCGATCGATATGACTGTAGAGCAAGGCCGGGAAACTCGGCCACCAGCCATCCACCGAAAGGTGGGTCAGCGCATCTGCCGCCTGGTTCCCCTCTCTGAAGATGTGGGAGACCTAAACCTGCATCTGGGCTCTATGTGCCAGCATGCGTAGCCAGCAGGATCGCCAACGCCACAGAACCTCAGCCTAAGCGGACTAGAAGCAGAGCAGAACATATATAGAATCCGTCTCGAGCCAGAGATGGTGCCAATCCTGGTCGAAAGTAGTCTCCACTACGATGATAGCTGCCAGGAGCTCCGCCTCGAATGCAAAATAGCTCGAAATAGGGTGACTAAAACAACTCTTGATGAAGCCCCTGCGAGCACGAAAGGCACGTGCTGCCCGTCCCTGGCTCGGAACACCAAGGGAGCTGCCATCCATATTGTACTTGAGCCAGCCCGGAGGCGGACAATGGCAGATAACTTCAATAATGCACAGTGCTCGGCCCGGCCTCGGTGCAATACGGAGTGCCCATATGAGATCCTACTCGCGCTGAGAGGAGAAACAAAGCCTAAACGGATGGTTAAACAATCAATTTCTCGATCTCAACCCACAAACATATAGCCGACAAGATATTGTTGACTTGATCAATTTTGGCAATGTGGATTCAATGATGGAAACATATATACGACTCCAAAATGCCACTACGGAAAAGAGTTGTGTAGTAGTGGAGGAACTGATTTTTACTAGCGGGTGTCATTTGGTTGCTGAACATTTATCATCGAATTAGATAATTGTCAGAATAAATGAGCCCAATTGGGGTAAGGTCTAAAAATCTAAAGCCAAAGCCCAAAGTGTAAGAAAAATGTGTGTAAGGGAAGTGTGTGTACCACAACGGTTATCACAAGATAAATTTCCAAGTTTATATGAAATTTCTCTCATTACTTCTCAACTTGGTTGACCACTCCTATGGTTGACTCGTTGCTAGCTACGAGGACGGTGCAAAGCACCGTCTGAGCACGAGGCTGGGAGCTGGTGCTTGGGTACATTGAGGTGTACTTGTCACTTGTCTTGGCACTTCATCCCAGCAGTAATCTGTGCATTGTCTGTCTTCTTCTCTTCCCCCGTTCTTCACATACTAGAAAGTCTATTCGAAAGTTCTGGGTATTTAAGGGTTCGTCCAAAAGTTTCAAGATTTGTGTACAATGGTCTTGGAAATGCCCAACAATTGTTATATATTAGGGACGATTACCGTAGCCCGTAGTATACTAAAATATACAGAGGGCAATCTTATCTTATGGAGAAAGTATCCAACACTTGCCTCGACTATGATCTGATCTTAATCAAGTACACCCCCTCCGACGATCAACAATCGTAAGATGAGATTCGTGTACTTAAAGATGGTATCATCAAGCATCGTGCTAGCAGTCTCGGGAATTGTCCATGTCGAAAGACCATTGAAGTTTAACGATACCGAGTTCAAGAGGTGGCAACAGAAGATGGCATTTTATTTGACCACGCTTAACCTCATTCAGTTCCTGAAAGAGGAAGCACCAAAGATAGTAGAATATGAGACTGATCAATAGAAGATTAATGCTCTTGACACGTGGAGTCACAACGACTTCCTGTACCAGAACTATGTCCTGAATGGACTAGACGATACACTTTATAATATCTATACGGTAGCCAAGACTGCTAAGGAGTTGTGGAATTCACTTGAGAAGAAGTACAAAATGGAGGATGCCAGAATGTAGAAATTCATCATCGAATGATTGCTCGACTTCAAGATGGTGGATTCCAAGAAGGTCATCAACCAAGTGCAGAAGTTGTAGCTAATCCTTTACGAGATCCAAGCTGAAGGGATGTAACTCAGTGAGTCCTTCCATGTAGCTACGATAATTGAGAAGCTGCCCCCGCTATGAAAGAACTTCAAGAGCTACCTCAAGCATAAGTGGAAGGACATGGGCTTAGAAGACCTGATCGTGAGACTAAAGATTGAGGAAGTCAAGAAGATAACCAAAAGTCCAAAGTCAAGCAAGGCAAGGCCACCTCGCTGAGGAAAAAGGTGACAAGAAGAGAAAGAAGTCTGGGGATAAGCAGGAGAAGAAGAGCCCAAGAAGAACAAGAACAAGAAAATCAATGATGACTACTACAACTATAAAAAACCCAGCCACATGGCTAAGGATTTTTGCCTACCGAAGAAGGATGATCACAGAAAGGCCAACCCAGTTGAAGACCTATCCGAGATAGATCTGTTAGTTGTGGTGTTTGAGGCCAACCTAGTAGATAATCCAAGAGAGTGATTCGTGGATACAGGTGCTACCCACCATGTCTGCTCGGAGAAGGATATGTTCTTGAGCTATATCCCAATCACTGGTCAAAAGCTATTCATGGGAAACTCTGCTATGCCAAGATCGCCAGTTTGGGTAAGGTGGTCCTGAAACTGACCTCAGGAAATAAGCTGATCCTCAAGAATGTGCTGCATGTCCCGGACATTTGCAACAACTTAGTTTCTAGCTCACTGTTAAGTAAAGCTGATCTTAAGCTTGTATTTAGGGCTGATAAGTTTGTATTGACCAAAGCGGGTCAATTTATAGGCAAAAAGTTACCTAAAAAAAGGGCCTGTTTAAGATGAATTTAATAACCGTACATCGCACCTTTAATGGCAAAAGTAAAGTTAAAATTTCTTTTTACTTGGTCGAGTATTCTAATTATAGCATGGTAGATTAGGACACGCAAATTTAAACTTGCTAAGAAATTTAGTAAATTTAATTTTATTACCGAATCTTGAATTCAACCCTTCCGATAAATGTGAGATATGTGTGGAGGCTAAAATAACCAAATCACCTTTCTATTCAGTGGAAAGAAGTACCACGCCTTTAGAGTTATTTTATATATATACTTACGATATGAAACACATGCAAACTAAATGCGGAAAGAAATATTTCATCATGTTTATCGATAATTGTACGAGATACTGTTACGTATATCTCCTAAAAGGCAAAGACGAAGCTCTTGATGCCTTTCAACATGAAAATCAAAAAGATCTGAAGTGATCAAGGGAAGAATATGTAGCTGTTGTTTGAGGAACTCTGCCAAGAACATGACATTATTCATCAGACGACTGCTCCATACTTACATCAGTCGAATGGCATAGCTGAATGCAAAAATCGTACTCTTAAGGAGATGATGAATGCAATGTTCATTACCTATGCCTTACCCCAGAACATGTGAGGGAGAGCTGTGCTCTCAACTAACTATATTCTAAACAAGTTGCTACACAAGAAAATGGACAAAACCCCATACAAGCTATAGAAAGGAAGAAAATCTTCCTATGGTTACCTTAAAGTATGGGAGTACCTAGAAAATGTCAAAGTACCTAAGCCTAAGTAGGTAAGAATAGGACCCAAGACTATTGATTGCATCTTTATCAAATATGCACAAAACCGTAGTGCTTATCAATTTTTGGTGCACAAATCTGAAAATCTTGATATTAATGTAGGAATGGTCATAGAATCAAGGAACGCAACATTTGTTAAGGATACCTTTCCTAATAAAGAAAGAAAGGAAGTCCAAAGACAAGGATTCATGAGACTACGCAAGGTTTAAATCAGAAAGATGATGAACCTAGACGTAGTAAAAGGACAAAGGTAACCAAGTCTTTTGGCCTTGGTTATCTAACCTATGCATTAAAAGATGAACCCATGATAATTCAAGAGGCATTGTCCACCCCTGATGCTCCTCTCTAGAAAAAAGCTATCAATAGTGAGATAGAATCTATTATGCAAAACCACACGTGAGAATCGTGGATCTCCCACCGAACTGTAAACTTTTGGGATGCATGTGAATCCTAAAAAGGAAATACAAAGCTGATGGATCAATCGACAAGCTCGATTGGTAGCTAAGGGGTTCAAATAGAAAAAGAGATATGATTTCTTTGACACGTACTCACTGGTTGTAAGAATCACATCAATTAGAGTGCTCATAACTGTTATAGCTCTCTATAATCTCGAGATCCACTAGATATAAAGATAGCTTTCCTGAATGGAGAACTGGAAGAGGAGATATACATGGAGTAACCCGAATGGTTTGTATCTCTTGGTCAAGAGCATAAAGTATGCCAGTTAGTCGAGTCACTATACAGACTAAAACAAGCACCCTGTGGTACGAGAAATTTGATAAGACAATGCTGTCAAATGGCTTTAAGATCAATGAGTGCGATAAATATATTTACATTAAGGGCACAACTAAAACTTAAGTAATTGTATGTCTCTATGTAGATGATTTAGTTGTAGACTCTATTTCTAGGCCATTGAAGATGTATTGTGAAAATTGAGCTGCTATCACTATGACAAAGAATATCAAACTTGGAAGTCAAAGGAAATATATCAACATTAAATAGCTATCCATAAGAAAATATGTTAGAGATGAAAAAGTTGTCATCGAATACATAAGCACTGATTTAATAATTGTCGATCTTTTAACTAAAGGCATGCAACCAAAAAAATTTAAGGATCATGCAGAGAATATGGAACATGGTCCCATAATGTAATATTTTTTTTGCATGGTACATTTTTTTCTCATGAAACTTTTATTCATTTTGATACTTTTTTGCACACTTAATTTTTAGTGAGAAATATTATTTTTATGGACCTAAAATAAATATACGGTTAAATGCTGATAATATAAATGGCAGACTAAATCAGCGGCTTCCCAAAGGACGGTCGACCACGCCAGTTTCTGTAGTTTTTTTTGAATTAGAGAGCGTCAATTCATAACCATTTGGCAACAGAATAAAAAAGATAAATAATAGAAGATTGGGTATATACTGGTTTATAATGTTTAATATTCGAAATTTTTTGCTATGTCAACTAATACAAATTTGAGTCGTATAAATTTTGCATTCCAAAAAGTTTGAATTTAAAATTGGATCATATAGGATAATTTCACATTGATTGGATCCTCAAATCTTCTTTTTGTAAAGTTAGAAGAAAATTAGTGAACCATTTAATCACATTGTGTCACTTAGAACGGCTACATGAGGGAAGATTATCTTCCCCTTGACGCATACTTGGATAAAGCATTCTTGGATCCTCTAATTTATAGGCTTAACAATAAATAAGCTAAGAAGGATATTAAATATAACTAAAATATTAAACCTACAAACAATTAATTAAAAAGGCAATAAATATACTGAAAATAAGACTCTTAGACTCGAACTCGTATTGTAAGGATGGGCATCTAGGTTTGTATATAAAAGGTGGATTGGGTAAGTGATGTGCGTGTAAACGGACACACATTTGTCTATGTTTTGTGCGTAGTTTGTCCATAGTTTGAATTCATTGCATCTTTGTTTTAGTAGGTTTTAGTGTATTTCGTGTTCATATTGAGGAATGGGAGATCTGTCAGAATTCGGTCATTTTGTAGGTACTTTGGAGCGATTAACAAGGTGGCTGATGAGTTTCATAAACACTCATTATTCGTTTCATTTTAGTAGGTCGTTCTTAGTATTTTAGGTTAGTTTAGTCGCATTTTAGTTGTCTTAGTGTTAGTTTTCGTTCTTTGTGTGTTTTTGTTGCGTTTATCATTTATCATTATGTTTGCTTGTTTTTAGGAGCTATTTATGGTGATGTGGAGGACGATCGAGCTAGATGCGCGGATGCATGGACGAGAAGGAAGTTGCGAGGGCGAGAAGTGCGAATCACGGAGGATTGGCGCACGCCAAGCACACCTGGTGCATGCCAGATAGCCGTTTATGGACGACCATTCACTCAGACGACTGGATGCACCCGAAGTAGGCCAAATCTGAAGACCTGGCGCATGCCAGGTGCACATGGCGCACGCCAGATCAGTCGTGCTGAACAAAAATAAAAGCTGAGTGTTGGACAAACAAATGCCAAACAAGTCAAAGGCGGTTTAGAGCTTTATGAAGACCAAATGTTGATATTGCTGACTCCTTTTAGTTATTTTTAGGTTAGATATTTAGCTAGGTTAAGTTAGTTAGATATTTTGTTTACTATTTCATTAGTTAGTTAGTATATTAGCTAGTTTTTGTCATTTATTGAGAGAGAGTGCTTGGGAGGGCTTGCTGGCCGAGTGTGGCTGAGAGAGAGGCACCAAAAAGACATATCAAATACTCTTTCTCTCTATTCTTGGCCATGGAACTTAAGGATTGAAAGCTTGAAGCTTATAGCTAAGTTTTCTCTTCTTTTGTTCTTCCTTTTGTACATAAAGCACCCTTATGTTTATATATATTATGTTTGAGTAGTTGTTGTGAGTTGAATGCTTTATTTGCCTTGTTAGTAGCCACGGTTTAGAGGGTTAAAATGCTTAGGAACATGTTCTAATCAAGGTTCTTCATACCATGTTTCAACTTGCTTGATCAACTTGTTGTTCTACTTAGTCAAATCTTGAGACTTAACGGAGATAGGTTTGATGGAAAGATTGGTTTGATGATCAGTGGTTTTGTGATGAGAGAAATCTCCACCTTGCTCTGATTGTGTATTGAGTGATATGCATAGTTGGTCTTTAAACAAGTTTAGTTGGTTGGTGGGGTCGAAAGAACATATCCGACCCTCTAAGCTTGGTTATGGATCAATTTAGATCTTTCTAGCACAAAAGTGTAGATTGATTGCTTTTGGAACACTCGTACCATGTCACATGTTTCATAAACTCTCTGAATCACTTGGTTACTATGGCTTATAAAGTATTTAGCTCACTTTTAGCTTTATTGTTCTTATAAATCTGTTTTATAACCTTATATGATCTTGTTCTTTTGCTTTGTGTGTTTGATGTTTAGACTTTAGATCACCAATTTCAACACCAAAACTTTATAATCTGATCCTAGTTAAGTTAGTATACTTTAGAGTAGGCCTAAAACCATTTCCCTGTGGATCGACAACCCTTACTTACTCATTGATTGCAATCTGTTACAAGTCCTCTGCTGAATTGGCGCACGCCAGACATAGCTGGCGCACGCCAGGGTGTTCATCCTTGAGCTTTTTGCTTGCGCCAAGTATAGTTGGCGCGCGCTCAAGCCTCGGGTTGGTTTTGAGCTAGCGCACGCCACCCTCACCCGGCATATGCCAGACCAACCTCTTGGGTGAACGACTAGTCGTTTAGCATAGATTTGTCGTAGGAGGTCTTTTCGTATGCGTTAGCAGAAAAAGAAAACTCATGTGTTTTAAAAAGAAAGACCAAAGATCAGGCTGCTTCAATTGGCGTTGTTGCTGGGGAAGTGGGATTTAGACTCTCGATTCGATTTACGAACTCGAATTAGGATTAGTATTAATATTATATTATATTTTTATTTTTATTTTTAGTTAGTTTTTAACCAAGTAACTCGTCTAGAGCGATCAAGTTACATGAATGCCCTTAACCCGATCATCTAATATTTATCCCTTGGAGATTGAAGAAGAAATAGAATGGTTAGAAAGGTCATTGCGTAGAGAGAGACGAGAAAAAACAAAAATGGATTAAAGACAGGAAGATCAAGGGGACAGAGTACCTGGTCCTCGACCTTTGTTAATGGACCATGGACGACCAACTTACGAAGGAGCGTTAACTAGAATCCAACGGCCGGTTATCGAAGCTAATCACTTTAAAATTAAGCTAGCCATGATTCATATGCTTTAAGCTTCGGGTTAGTTCTATGGTCTACCTAATAAAGACCCAAATAAGCATTTGGGCAACTTCATGGAATTAGCAGATAATTTTAAGTATCCTGGAGCTTCTGATGATGCTGTTAAGATTAGAATGTTTCCGTACACGTTAAGGGATAAGGCCAAACTTTGGTATAAACAACTTAAGGGAACTCCAATAACCACATGGGAGCAACTAGCAAATGCTTTCCTAGACAAATATTTCCCTTACTCTAAGACTAACAAGCTCGTTATGGAGATTACAAACTTCGAACAATATGAAGGAGAGTCTTTGAGTGAAACATGGGAGAGATTTAAGGAATTGCAACGAAAGTGCCCGCACCATGGTTTGTCTGAGGAGTCTCTACTTAAGACTTTTTATTTTAGCCTTTTGCCCTCAACTATGGGAACAGTTGACTCAGCCTCTAACGGAAATTTCCTGAGAAAGGAAAGGGGTGAAGCGTGCCATATTCTGGAAGAGCTGGCAGCAACAAACAGGATAATCACAAATGAAAGAAAAAGACAACCCATTAGATAATTAAGGGAGGTTACCGAGCAAAGTGAAAGAAGAGGGATAATTGACTTAGATTCTTCCACGTCTTTTCAAGTGCAATTAGACTTGATGGCTAAGCAGTTGCGCGATTTGACTTTAAACAAAGTTGATGCTGTTGCTTTAAAACTGCATTGCGAAGCTTGCGGCAACACTGGCCACGAGACTAGTCAATGCGCATTCATGAACCAATCTATAGAACAAGTCAACTTTGTTAGTGGTCAAGGACAAGGAGGAAACTGAATGGTAAACAATCCATATTCCTCTTCTTACAATCCAGGTTGGAGAAACCACCCTAATTTCTCTTGGAAAGAAAGAAACAACGAAGATAGTATGGCTATCGTTCCTGATAAAAGATTGCCTTTACGTGTCTCACAACAAGGACCACTGCCTGGTTTTCAACCACGTGGATTTTTAGGAGAAATAATGTTAGCACTTGAGAAGAGATTTGACAAGGTAGAAAAGTTCATCCAACAAACTGGTGAATCATCTAACAACCAAAGTCAAATCTTAAAGGCGTTAGTGGCTCAAGAAGTGAGGCAAAACAACTTAGAATAGTTTCTTAAGGGTCAAGCGACTGCCATGCATAACATGGAGGTACAACTTGGGGAAATTACAAAGACAAATGCACAAAGAGCATCTGGCTCTCTCCCAAGTTCCACCAAAGAAAACCCTCATGGCCAAGTTAATGCCATCTCCTTAAGAAGTGGTAAAGAATTAGCTTCTCAAAAAGTCAAAGAGAATGCTAAAGAGAGCGGTGTGGTGAGTCCAGAAAAAGTGACGGTGGAAGAAATCCAAAAAGAAAATGTCTCGCAAGAAGAAGTTGCAGAGGATGAAGAAGTCTACATTCCACTGCCACCAATGGTCCCTATTTTGCCTTATCCTTAGAGGGTAAAGAGAAAATCAGGGATGGATGAAAAATTTCTTCGTTTCATGGAGAAAATGAAGAACGTTTAGATTAGTGTCTCTTTCTTAGAGATGCTAGATCAAGTTCCACATTATGCCAAGTTTCTAAAGGAACTCGTCACTAAGAAGAGAAAATGGGAAGATGGAGAGACAGTCACCCTCACGGCTGAGTGTAGCTCTTTAATCTCAAAGAATCTTTCGATGAAGTTGAAAGATCCAAGGAGTTTTACAATTCCCTGTTTCATAGGTGAAACCAAATTTCCTAAATGTCTGTGTGATTTAGGTGTAAGTATCAACTTGATGCCTTCATCTACCTTTCAAAAACTAGGGTTGTGTGAAGTTAAGCCGACTTCTATGCTTCTCTAATTAGCGGACCAAACTATTAAGAAACCATTCGGTGTGGTTGAGGATGTCCTGGTGAAGATTGACAAGTTCATCTTCCCAGTTGACTTTGTGGTTCTGGATTTCTTGGAGGACAAAAACTGTCC
>SOPF01024736.1:51862-70845 GCA_012979155.1 Hypericum perforatum | reverse complement strand
AAATTGGTGCTAAGAATTGGAGACGAGAAGGTTGAGTTTAACATGACGAGTGTTATGCAACATCTGCTTGATGAAGGGATGTGCATGAAAATTGACATTATGGAAGATTGTATCCTCGACTTCTGCAAGGAGAAAATCTCTAGGTTTGAAGAACAAAAACTAGAAGTGAAAGAAGTGAAGGATATTGAGGAAGAAGTTGAGGAAGAAATTGATAAGAAGGGTTTACTCGAGGAGCTCGAAATTCATTTAAGATATCGAACTCCGCCCTCAATCGTGAAGGCTCCTTCCTTAGAACTGAAAGAGCTCCCCTTGCATCTGAGATATGCTTTCTTAATAGATGGAGGGAGATTACCGATAATTATATCGAACAAGCTCACTAAGGAGGAGGAAGAGAAAGTGCTCACAGTTGTGAAAAAACAGATTAAAGCCATCGCTTGGCAAATATCCGATATTAAGGAGATAAACCCAGAAATTGTGATATACCATATTCACATGGAGGATGGAGCGAGGCCTAGAGTAGACTGACAAAGGAGACTTAATCCTAACATGAAGGAGGTTGTTAAAAAGGAAGTGATAAACTCCTCGAAGTCAGAATTATCTATCCAATCTCGGATAGCGAGTGGGTTAGCTCAATCCATTGCGTTCCCAAGAAAGGGGGAATGACTATTGTGATCAATAAGGAAGGGGAACTCATTCCGACAAGAACTATTACCGGATGGAGAGTGTGCGTTAATTATCGTAAATTAAACGACGCCACACAAAAAGATCACTTCCCTCTTCCATTCATTGATCAAATGTTGGAAAGGATAGCAGGGTATTCTTACTACTGCTTTTTAGACGGTTATTTTGGGTACAACCAAATTGTAATATACCCCAGAGATCAAGAGAACACATCGTTCACCTGTCCCTTTGGTATTTTTGCATATCGTAGAATGCATTTTGGATTATGTTGTGCTCCTGCAACATTCTAACGTTGCATGGAGTCGATCTTTTGGGAGTTGAACAAGAAGATTATGGAAATCTTCATGGATGACTTCTCTATTTTTAGAGATTCATTTGATCATTGTCTGGACAACCTTGATACAGTCTTGAAAAGATGCAAGGAAAAGAACCTTGTGCTCAATTGGGAAAAGTGCCATTTTATGGTAGACGAAGAAAAAGTACTTGGACACAAGATTTCTAGAGCTGGCATGGAAGTAGATAGAGCTAAGACAGAGGCGATAGAAAAGATGGATGCACCAACCATAGTTAAAAGAGTTAGAGCATTTCTGGGTCATGCCGGATTTTACAGAAGGTTCATCAAGAACTTCTTGCTAATTGCTAAGCCTCTAACGAATTTGCTGGTAAAAGATGTATCCTTCAACTTTGATGAGCACTGCCTTATGGCATTTGTTGCTCTCAAGAATGCTCTTATCACAGCTCCCGTGATTTCATCACCGGACTGGAAACTTCTATTCTAATTGATATGCGACGCAAGTGATATCGCTTTGGGTTGTGTGCTCGGACAAAAGAAAGAGGGAAAGCTACATGTCATCTACTATGCTAGTAGAGTATTGGCAGGGGCTCAACTCAATTATACAACCACAGAGAAGGAAATGCTTACGGTCGTTTATGCATGCGACAAATTCAGACCGTACTTACTTGGTTTAAAAGTGATAATTTACACTGATCATGCAGCTTTGAGATATCTTTTCTCAAAGCAAGATGCCAAACCTCGCTTAATGCGCTGGATTTTGTTACTTCAAGAATTTGATTTATCCATTAAGGACAAGAAAGGAGCGGAAAATGTTATCGCTGATCACCTATCTAGGTTAGAGAAAAGTGACGGGATGGAAATTGAAGGTAATATTCCAAGAAGAGTTTCCGGATGAAACTCTCATAGCGATGAGTAGAATAGAATCTCCCTGGTATGCTAATTATGCCAACTTTTTAGTTGGAGGAATTATTCCTATGGATCTGAGTTATCCCCAAAGGAAGAAATTTCTACGGGATGTTCGGATGTACGTTTGGGATGATCCGTACCTTTTCAAAAGGTGTAACGATAGAGTTCTTAGGCGTTACATTGCCAATTGGGAACTAGCAAATATTTTAGAGCAATGCCATAATGCACCTTACTCAGGTCATTATGGAACTGCAAAAACCGCATCTCGAGTCTTCGAGTGCAAGTTCTATTGGCCTTCTATTTTTAAAGATGCACGTAATTATGTTGAGCAGTGTGACCGCTACCAAAGAATGGGAAACATCTCAAAGAGGAACGAGATGCCATTATCTGGAATCTTAGAAATCGAGCTTTTCGACGTGTGGGAATTGGACTTCATGGGTCCTTTCCCGACATTGTATGGCAACAAGTATATCTTGGTAGGAGTAGACTACGTTTCAAAGTGGGTAGAAGCTTTAGCATCTCTGAAAAACGATGCTAAAGTAGTTATCCGATTTCTTAAGAAACTCTTCTTGAGATTTGGAGTGCCGAGAGCGATTATCAGCGATGGTGGGTCACATTTCTGCAATAAGCAATTTGAAGTCCTGCTTAAAAGATATGGGGTAACGCACAGGGTGGCAACACCCTATCACCCCCAAACTAGCGAACAAGTTGAGCTTTCAAATCGTGAGCTCAAGAAAATCTTAGAAAAGACTGTCAGAACAGCAAGGAAGGATTGGTCGAACAAGCTAGACGATGCTTTATGGGCTTATCGTACGGCATTCAGAACACTAGTAAGAATGTCGCCTTATCGGCTTGTTTACGGCAAAGCATGCCACCTTCCTGTAGAGCTTGAGCATTGTGCATTTTGGGCCATCAAGACCCTTAATTACGATTACAAAAAGGCCGGAGAACGCAGAATTCTTCAACTCGAGGAGTTGGAAGAAATACAGAATTTGGCATTCAAAAGCTCAAGGCTTTACAAGGAAAGGACTAAGCTAAGACATGATACCCATATCGTAAAGAAAGATTTTAAGGAGGGACATCATGTTCTTCTTTATAACTTGCGACTAAGACTTTTCCCGAGGAAGCTCAAATCTAAGTGGAGCGGACCTTATCAAATTGTCAAGGTATTTCCTTTCGGAGCCCTTGATTTGAAAGATGGTAACGGGATAGTTTTTAGAGTTAACGGTCAATGTTGCAAAATCTACATTGAAAGGGGTTATATTAATCGAGATGCGGAAGTGCAATTGATTAGTATGCCATCCAATGGATGAACACAAGCGTAAAAGGCTCTTTTACCTGCAAAGATTAAAGAACAAGATGTTTTACGCTAAGTATATTTGTCTAGTGAGTTTCCTAGTTACACGAAAGATCCCGATCGATGTTTGTCTCATCATTCTCCGTCGAGCACGAGATACACTTAGACTTGAGCGACGTGAAGGAAACTTCATGAAACACTCAAGGGGGACTTCAAAGAGTGCTTACAAGAGAAGGATGAAGCAATTTGAGCTTTGCTCAAGGTGCGGAAAATTAGAGCACGAAGGACACTATAGCAAGAATAGCACTAACTTGCAAAATGAGCATACCGTGCTACTATGCTGTGACCCTATTAGGCTGAAAGCCGAAAAGGTTGCATGATGGGGTAGTTCATCATGGTATGCCATTCGTGAGTTGTGTGAATTGCGAGTGTCAAAGTTGCACCTTTGACCCTTGCGGAAGGGGCGTCTGGTTTTCAAGCTTTCCAGGAACGCAGCGTAAATAAAAGCCAAAAAAATTAGATTATCATGTCATTTCTTTTGCATTATCTTTTTGGTTTAGTGTTTATATTGTAGGTAGATAGTTTTTACGGTTCGTACATTGTCGGTGTATGCATTTCGGATATGGCGTGCACCATATTCAGCAAAACCGGGGTCACTGGTGCATGCCAGACGACCCGACGTATGCTAGGCATGCGAAAATGGGGAAATTGGCGTACGCCAATGGACCTGGTGTACGCCAAGTGATGGCAGAATCGATTATAAAGCTCTCGAGCAGACACCAAACTCCATAAAAACACAAAACCCACTCTCCTCTCCGCACAAAATCAGAAATTTCGACGAGCCCAACACTTCTCGACCACTTAGGCACGTTATCCAACCCCGCAAACGCATTATACAATGGTGGATGAAGGTAGATCTAGCCGGAATCCACACCGAGATCGAAGAAAGCATCCTAGAATCCCTACGCCTTTTCCACCAAATTCTCCAAACGGGGACATGCACGAATGCTACGATGCTCCTTTCGCAATCTTCAATGATTAGGAGGGAGAAAGGTATCAACGTATTTCTCATCTTACAACGCTTAGTCACTTTGCGATAAATTGGAATGAGATGTGAATTTTAGGTGTTGATAGTGATTTGCGGTTAGTTGTCAGGAAGTTGGGTTGGGATTACTTTGCGAACAGGGAAGTTTCTGCTAGGCAAGAGTTAGTCCTAGAGTTTTATTGCACGTTGCAGGTTACGATGAATAGGTCTTCATTCTTGGCTTGTATCTTCGATACTGAGTTGAGTATGGATGAACACACTTTCAACCGGCTCTTTCGACTTAAGTCGGGAGCCGGGCATCTAGACTTCACTCCGCCTAGTCAGGCACATAGGGCTTGGTAGGAGATTACTGGATTTGAGAGGTATGAGTCGAGGAGGGCGTCGAACGCGCATATTAGAGACCCACATTTAGGCATCCTCCACTGCTTTATGACTCTGACCTTCTATGATTAATGGGAGGAGTCTAAAGTGTTTAGACCCCAGCTTTACGCCATAGACTGCATGCGTCACGATATACATTTCAGTACTTTTGCTATGGTGATAGACTGCTTTGCACGTATGATTAGCGATAGAGAACCTAGGTATCTTTACTTAGGTCATATCATTTCCTGCATTGCACGTCACTTTTTTCTTGAGCAGTTTGTAGCTTTTTGTGGTTCTACTATGGAGCCGGTGTCACTGGACATCGAGAAGCTCAACAACAGCAAGCTGATCAAGAGGACGATGGTCGATAGAGAGGAGCTTGTCCAGTACAAGCCTTGGGAGGAGAGGTAGGCAGTTCAGCAGCACCTCGGGGCACCAGTACGAGTGCCGGTACAGAGAGAGGAGCATAGAGAGCAGCAGGCCCTAGCTCACCAGGATGAAGCAGGGCTGAGTCATCGGGCGCCTGACCCGCAGGTAGAGATGACTTTTATATGTGACCAGTTTGTGGCCTTGCAGGTTCAGCTACGTGGTCACAGAGAGCAGCTTCATGGATACGACGTCCAGATGTAAGACTACGCCGTCAGCAGTGCAGCTGGATGGGAGTGCCAGTATGACTACAACGCTCACATGCGAGCTGAGGTTGTAGCAATTTGAGAGGACCAGAGGATGTCTCGTAAGGAGATGGCAGCCATTCGTAACGAGTAGCGGGCGTTCTACGCCGAGCAGAGAGCTCACATGGCATGCCATTAGGAGCATATGGAGCAGCAGCGCGCACACACGGATTACATGTGCCACTGGGCAGACACATACGCGGCAAACATGAGTTACGATCCGCCACCATCACCACCTCCAACGGAGGATTGACCAGGGAGCTCCTACTTACTTTTTCCTTTTCCTTTTAGTTTTTATTTGCTTTGTTTATTTGTTTTAGTTGTTTATTTTCTTTTATGTATTTTAACTCTGTTTTTTAGTTTGTGTGTTTGTAACTCGTTTAATGATTGTGTTATGCTACTATAAAGTGATCCTATTAGGCTTAAAGCCAAAAAGATCGCTTGAAGGTAGTCTACATAACAAGTCATTAGCGAGTTACTTTGTGTTTCATGTTTATGTGTGTTTGTGTGTTTGTGTGTTTTCGAGACTAGTTTTTCGTATCTTTAGTGACTTGGTATAGAAGTATTCCGATTGAGCTCTTCAAGGTTAAATCTCCTTGATGCTTCTTAACGTACCGAGTCATCAAGATAAAACTATCTTAACTTTGTTTTATTTTGTTTGATTAGGTGTTTAATAGTATCTTAGACACCTTGAGGACAATGTGTCTTTCAAGTGTGGGGGAGGGTTCCTTCTCAGAATCTTCTTTTTTAGGTTGTTAGTATGTTAGTATATTAGTATGAGTTGTTTAGGTTTAGCCTTGGCGTGAATTTTTCAAAAATTTGATCCCCCTCAAAAATCTTCAACTTGTGTTAGAATTTTATCGTTTTCTTAGTTAGGAATTTAATTCGAGCGTAAAGCCTAGGAATTGGTAGGAATCTTACACTTGGTTGTTTAGATTAGTGGTTTTGCTATGTAGATTAGACTAGAGAGTTGATGAGTGTACCTTGTGAGCATTTGAGCCGAAGGAAGAGACATCCGTCTCTATATTTTTCATGAGGTGCATACTAGAGTCAGTTGATCGAGGTATCCTGCTAGTCCTTATCGCAGTCTAGGTTACGTGGAAGTTAGTGAGATGACGGGGGCATTCTTTAATATTCAAGCCTAGAGCTTTAGAGACAAAATCCCTATATTATCCATTGTTTTCACCATTTGAGCCGAGCCTTTTCTTGATCGTAGATTAGGAAGCCGACTACATACCTTACATTATCCATCCTCCCTACCTTTGATCATTCGATTCGAGGACGTTAGGTTTGTATGTGTATTGGGTTTAGTTGGTAGCTTTGGTTTATTTTTGGTGATTATCGTGGGATGTTTTAGTATGGCCGTGTTAGAAGCCGAGTCTTTGCCTAAACATGCTAAGTATGTAAAGTTCGTGAATGTGAATGTATGAGTAAAAAAATAAAAAAATAAAATAAAAAATAAAAAAAGAGAAAAAGAAAAGAAAAAGCAACAAAAAAGAATGTAAAGTTTAAATAAGGCATGTGTTTAGGCAAGACTTGTGCTTCTCGGTTTTAGTTTATTGGGTTACACGGGGAGTGTGCTTTTAGAGTTTATTTTGGTGAGAATGTTCTAGATTAGACGAGTGATTAGTTACATTTGTGACGTGTCCTTGGATTAGGTGGTTTAGCTACTATCCTTTCATATTTTACCTCACTTTTATCTTAAGCCCCATTACAACCCGATGAAAAGACCCCCCGATCATTGACGATCATTGCAATTTTTAGATAACACTGAGTAGGACGTAGGATGCTTTGAGTACATTGACCTATATGCGAGTGATAGGAAGTTGACTACATTGATCGTACGAGTGAAACACTTCTTTATCACCGTGAGTTCAACTTTCTAGTGTCTTTTACATATAGTTAACACTTTCTTAAACAATTGAGTGTTGAGATGCCTACTAGTTCGTTGTGCTTTGCGTTTAGGATCGATGAACTAACTTAGTTTATAATTTTATTTTGATACGAGTTGATGTTTTTAAGGGGAGTTAAGTGTTGATCATTTCATGCCTTGTCTTTACCTTTTAATGTGTTTGTTTGTTCTTTTGATTTTTGTTTAGGTTGTCCACATTTTGAGTTTTGCTTGGGGACAAGCAATGATTCAAGTGTGGGGGTGTGATGAGTATCGTAAACACTCATTATTCGTTTTGTTTTAGTAGGTCGTTCTTAGTGTTTTAGGTTAGTTTAGTCGCATTTTAGTTGTCTTAGTGTTAGTTTTTGTTCTTTGTGTGTTTTTGTTGCGTTTATCGTTTTTCATTGTGTTTGCTTGTTTTTAGGAGCTATTTATGGTGATGTGGAAGACGATCAAGCTAGACGCGTGGACGCATGGACGAGAAGGAAGTTGTGAGGGCGAGAAGTGCAGATCACGGAGGATTGGTGAACGCCAAGCATACCTGGCGCACGCTAGATAGCCGTTTATGGACGACCATTTACTCAGACGATTGGATACACCCAAAGTAGGCCAAATCTGAAGACCTGGCGCACGCCAGGTGCACATTGCGCATGCCAGATCAGTCGGGCTGAACAAAAATAAAAGCTGAGTGTTGGACAAACAAATGCCAAACAAGTCAAAGGCGGTTTAGAGCTTTGTGAAGACCAAATGTGGATATCGTTGACTCCTTTTAGATATTTTTAGGTTAGATATTTTGCTAGGTTAAGTTAGTTAGATATTTTGTTTACTATTTCATTAGTTAGTTAGTATATTAGCTAGTTTTTGTCATTTGTTGAGAGAGAGTGCTTGGGAGGGCTTGTTGGCCGAGTGTGGCTGAGAGAGAGGCACCAAAAAGACATATCAAATACTCTTTCTCTCTGTTCTTGGCCATGGAACTTAAGGATTGAAAGCTTGAAGCTTATAGCTAAGTTTTCTCTTCTTTTGTTCTTCCTTTTGTACATAAAGTACCCTTATGTTTATATATATATATTATGTGTGAGTAGTTGTTGTTAGTTGAATGCTTTATTTGCCTTGTTAGTAGCCACGGTTTAGAGGGTTAAAATGCTTAGGAACATGTTCTTATCAAGGTTCTTCATACCATGTTTCAACTTGCTTGATCAACTTGTTGTTCTACTTAGTCAAATCTTGAGACTTAACGGAGATAGGTTTGATGGAAAGATTGGTTTGATGATCAGTGGTTTTGTGATGGGAGAAATCTCCACCTTGCTCTGATTGTGCATTGAGTGATATGCATAGTTGGTCTTTAGCCAAGTTTAGTTGGTTGGTGGGGTCGAAAGAACATATCCGACCCTCTAAGCTTGGTTATGGATCAATTTGGATCTTTCTAGCATTAAAGTGTAGATTGATTGCTTTTGGAACACTCGTACCATGTCACATGCTTCATAAACTCTCTGAATCACTTGGTTACTATGGCTTATAAAGTATTTAGCTCACTTTTAGCTTTATTGTTCTTGTAAATCTGTTTTATAACCTTATATGTTCTTGTTTTTTTGCTTTGTGTGTTTGATGTTTAGACTTTAGACACCAATTTCAACACCAAAACTTCATAATCTGATCCTAGTTAAGTTAGTATACTTTAGAGTAGGCCTAAAACCATTTCTCTGTAGATCGATAACCCTTACTTACTCATTGATTGCAATCTGTTACAAGTCCTCCGCTAAATTAGCGCACGCCAGACATAGCTGGCGCACGCCAGGGTGTTCATCCTTGAGCTTTTTGCTCGTGCCAAGTACAGTTGGCGCGCGCTCGAGCCTTGGGTTGGTTTTGAGCTGGCGCACGCCACCCTCACCCGGCGTATGCCAGACCAACCTCTTGGGTGAACGACCAGTCATTTAGTGTAGATTTGTCGCAGGAGGTCTTTTTGTATGCGTTAGTGGAGAAAGAAAACTCATGTGTTTTAAAAAGAAAGACGAAAGATTGGGCCGCTTTAGTGGCGAGACATGGTGCACTTGTGGATAGGAGAATGAGATGTTGACGGAGCTTAGAAGATGATCTCAGAAGATCCAGCGCCCACTGCTTGGAGCCAGCGTACGTTGGAATGCGGCAGATGAAGATCCAGCACCCGTTGCTTGGAGCCAACGTACGCTGGGAAGGATCAAAAGAGAGGCCAGCGCCTGCTGGGTTTGTCCAGCGTCTGCTGGGTTTGTCCAGTGTCTACTGGGTCATCCGGATTTGAAGACTTCTGCCTATTTAGTCTAGCTAGGACTCTTGTTTTAATCAGGAAATTTTGTCCCACCTATATAAGGTGTTGAGACTTAGGTTAAAAACATTCTTGGCCAATTTTCACGCAAGAGTCAAAACCCTAGCTTTAAATTTACTTTGTTTTTGTTTGAAGAACGGTGATCAACAATTTGGATTAATCAATCGACGAGGTATTTTCATAACTCGTGGTCAAGTATTGTCTTTTTATTCATCGACTTGGTCATTTATCACTTGATTATTTCGTATTGTGTGTTTGCTTGTTAAGATTGACAACCTTAGTTCGTAGCACAAATTTTGTTCACGTCCTATTATTGTGTTAGTTAGTTGATAGTTGTGCGAATTTAGTAGGTTGCTTAGCTTAAGAATCAAGAATCCATAATCTAGTACTTAGAGAGTTGATATATCTGTCCCTGTGGAGACGATCTTACTTATCATTTTATTACTTGTGCGATCATGTTCTCTTGCACGTATTTTGGACCCAATATTTATCGCATCAAGTTTTTGGCGCCGTTGCCGGGGATAGATTTAATCAATCTGTCTTTAATATTGGATACAGGTTTCTTAATCTTGAGACTAAGCCTCTTACACCCTTGTTATTCGTCACTACGCTTGATCCTCTTCGTTGAGTTTTGCAGATAGTAGGAATATAAGAGGTGTATGCCACACACCCGCTCTGATAACCAACCCCTTTTTTAGTACGATCTAGAAATTGAACGAACGTTTTGCGCTAGAAAAACATATCAACACCAAGAAGAGATGGCAGATTAGAACTGGGTAATCGATGTTCCTATGAACAACAACAAGAGAAGGCAGACGTACCCTAGGCTGGTTGACCTTCGAACCAGCATTGAATACCCAGCCGTAGAAAATCCTGCAAAGCACATCCAGACCTTTGAAGATCATTGTTCAACAGTCAAGTACAATTGTGTCTCAACAGATGCCCTCAAGTTATGACTATTTAAGCATAGTTTGAAGGATGATGCTAGAGACTGGATTGACGCATTTCCTGCAGGCACTTTTACCATATGGGACGAGCTTGCAGATAAATTCCTGGAGAAATACTACCCGCCGGGTAAGACCACCCAACTATGCAACAAAATTATGCAGTTCAAGCAACAGGGTGGCGAATCCCTCTATGAAGCATGGCATCATTACAAGAAGCTATTTTGCGACTGCCCATACCACCAGATTCCAGAGTGGATGCTCATCCAAACATTTTGCAATGGGTGTGAATCACAAGTGCGAACTAGTTTGGATGCAGCAGCTGAAGGTAACTTGATGGAAAAGGAAGAGGCTGAAGGTCAACGTATTATCAAAGCCATGGCCACCAATAATCATGAGTGGGGAGATCAGGTGGAACGGAAGAAAGTGGCTAGCATGCAAGATAATAGTGAGATCACTGCGCTCAAAGCTCAAGTGGCAACTCTTACATAATTAATCCAAGCTTCGTATGCACCACCCGCCACACTCGCTCAAGTTTGTGAAATCTACACTAGACCTCATATCATTGATAATTGTTCTTTATTGACCAAATCTGTAAATTATGTTGGCAATACGAACAAGAACAATGATCCATATTATGCTACATATAACCCGGGTTGGAGAAACCACCCAAATTTTTCCTGGAGAAATAATACAGGTCAGCAGGTACCTTAGCAACCCAATCCTCCTGCAGCTGTTGGCAATGCTCAAGGCCCGCTGCAACAACATCCTCAGATATATCAGCAGAAGTGGCAGAAACAAGCTCTGCCTCAACAAGACCGTAGGGGTGAAGATGAATTGAGGAAGCAAGTTCTCAGTCATGAAGCTACTATAAAAAATCTGGAAGTCCAAATTAGTCAGCTGGTACTTCAGTTGAATGCAAGGCAACCCAGTACACTTCCTAGCAATACTGAAGCCCCGCCTATGACAAATAAGCACTGCAAGGCAATCACAACCAAAAATGGACTAGATTTGGAGAAGAATGTGATAGGAAGCTCAGCAACAACACATCAGGGAAAACTAGCAAGTGGAGAAGAAGAAGAAAAACTGCGAGGATCTGAACCCAAACCGATACCAGCTCCTGACCTTACCCAATACCTCGATAACTTGGAGCTCCAGGTCCAAACCCTCGCATCCAAACAAGTTGCCTTCCAGAGTGAATACCAAGCCGATCAGGAGTATAATCGCGCACAATGGGCATGGCTTCAGAGTCAATTTCCACCTCTCCCGCCTCCTCAATCTTGAACAGGTGTTCCCGTTCCTTTCCTCTACATTTGCCATTTCTTTTTCCTATGTTGTTTTTCCTTGTTTGTCTAGTATGCCACTTCACATTGAGGACAATGTGTTCTCTAAGTGTGGAGTTGCACTTTGTGTACTTTGTGATGTGTAAGAGTGTTCATGTTGTTTTCTTTTGTTAACATACGCATGTGTTCGAGTCTATTTTATGTGTGACGTGTGTTTTTGATTGATGTGATCGAGTCATTTGCAACTGATGAACCCCCCTCCGAATTTTGAACTTAGAATGGCAACCAAATCTTATTGAATAGTCAGGAATCAAGCTTGAGATGTCTAGAGTAGAATTATGTAGAAACTACACCCTTAACTATTTAGGTTGATAGTCGCACTAGGTAGAAAATGCATAAAGACTTGATGAGTGACATTGTGAGAATCTTGTGCCAAAGGAGGAGACAACCGTCTCTATTTTCTTTTCATGAGGTGCTTGCGTGACTTGGGTGATGAGAATGGTATATTAGCACTTGGCATGATTTTGTAGTGCGAGGTACGTTAGATATCGGGGGCCGTTTTGTTGTTGAGCCTAGAGCCTTAGAGCCAAAAACTCGATCTAATCTATTGCATAACCCCGTTGAGCCTAGACTTGTTTATTGAGTTACTATTTGCACACCACCACACAAGCCAAATTTCATCCTCCAACCACCTTAAACTATCCAGTCTGAGGGACTAAGACATATTTCTGGGAACATTTTTGTAAGGGTGCATTTGATAGACTAGTCGGGATATTGCACTAGCATTGGATGTAAAAAGGGTAGAATTGAGGTCAATAATCAAAACCGGGATAAGTTGCCAACAAAAGTTTAAGAATGTGTGCAAGGAAAGGCAAAAGAAAAGAAACACAAAGGGAGATATGGAAAGAATGGAAAAGAAAAAAAAAGTGAAAATCCAAAAGAAAAGTGGAAAGATTGGAAGGAAATTGATGTGAAAAGGAAAGAAAGCACACAACAAAAAGTAGTAACTAATCCCAAGTCAATGACCTTTAGGGCATGGGAACATTGGGTGGAGAGCTTAGTTGTTATAGGGTGAGTTGTTTAGTATAGCCAAGAGTTAGATTTTTGATGTAACCCTCGGATTGGGTGGTTAAGCCATTACCCAATGATTTATCCTCCCCTTACCTTAAACCACATTACAACCCCATGAAAGTCCCTCTTGATTATGAACCTTGCATTACTAGAGATGGTGTCAAGTGTGAAATATAACATTTTGAGATCCTAAGCATGCTTGCGAATGATAGGTAGCTGACCCACCATTACATGTGAGCTTAAATTGATTTTACCTTCTGAGTGGTCAACTCTTGTGCATGGTATGCTTAGTGCGAAAGTTGGGTTAAACAGTTGAGGATGTTGTATTTACATAATCTTTACTCTTGGCACTTGAACACGATGAATGATTAGCAATAGAATGAAGTACGCCATGATTTGTTCTCAATAAGGAGGAACCGTTTATCGGTAGTTTTGATGCAGCTTGCTTGAGGACAAGCAAGAATTTAAGTGTGGAGTTGTGATGTACGTGTACACGGACACACATTTGTCTATGTTTTGTGCGTAGTTTGTCCATAGTTTGAATTCATTGCGTCTTTGTTTTAGTAGGTTTTAGTGCATTTTGTGTTCATATTGAAGAATGGGAGATCTTTTGGAATTTGGTCATTTTGTAGGTACTTTGGAGCGATTAACAAGGTGGCGAGACATGGTGCACTTGTGGATAGGAGAACGAGACGTTGATAGAGCTTAGAAGACGATCTCATAAGATCCAGCGCCCGCTGCTTGGAGCCAGCGTATGCTGGAATACGACAGATGAAGATCCAGCGTCTGCTGCTTGGAGCCAGCATACGCTGGGAAGAACCAGAACAGAGGCTAGCGCCTGCTGGGTTTGTCCAGCGCCTGCTGGGTCATCCAGATTTGAAGACTTTTGCCTGTTTAGTCTAGCTAGGACTCTTGTTTTAATCAGGAAATTTTGTCCCACCTATATAAGGTGTTGAGACTTAGGTTAAAAATATTCTTGGCCAGTTTTCACGCAAGAGTCAAAACCCTAGCTTTAAATTTACTTTGTTTTCGTTTGAAGAACAGTGATCAAAAATTTGGATTAATCAATCGACGAGGTATTTTCATAACTCGTGGTCAAGTATTGTCTTTTTATTCATCGACTTGGTCATTTATCACTTGATTATTTCGTATTGTGTGTTTGCTTGTTAAGATTGACAACCTTAGTTCGTAGCACGGGTTTTGTTCACGTCCTATTATTATGTTAGTTAGTTGCTCGTTGTGCGAATTTAGGATTGACAACCCTAGGTTTGTTCGGCGATAGTAGTAGCTTAATCAACAAATCATTCAATCTGAATTGCTTAGCTTAAGAATCAAGAATCCATAATCCGGTACTTAGAGAGTTGATCTATCTGTCCCTGTGGAGACGAACTTACTTATCATTTTATTACTAGTGCGATCGTGTTCTCTTGCACGTATTTTGGACCTAATATTTATCGCATCAGTAAGGAATAATAGCTTTTTAATACGATGTGGATCGGCTTTTTTTCACAAATTAAAAAATTATAGGTCCAAAATAAAAAAAAGCTACACACATGCTGATAGCTTTTATCAAAAAAATCCAAAAGCCACGGGAGCAAAATGAAAAAATTCACATGAATCTGTATCGCACAAAAAAAATTTCATTCTCGCAAAAATAAAAAATAAGAAAATACACATGCCATTTTTTGTAGGAAAGAAATGTTGGATATTGCATGAAGAAAATGCTAGTATTATTGCTATCACATGAAAAAAAAATACTAAAATCATTTGCCCAAATTCCGTACTATACGTACTAATTTGTAGTACGTTATGTAGTTGTTTTGACTTAGAGAGCGTCGATTCATAACAATTTGGCGACACCAAATTCCTTTGACAAATGTTACTCAAATTCCTTTGTAGTCCAAGCTGGAGCGGTATGTTAAGAGCTTCACCAAATTCCTGTGACAAATGTTACTCAATGAATTGCATTCGGCTAAAATGCTCTTGGCGGCTCCTTGTTGTTTAAGGTTGGTTCTCTTGTTCTGCTTCATTTTCATTTTTTTCGTGTTCGGGGTTTGTACTATAATTTGGATGTTGTTTCTCTTGTTCTGCTTATTGGCTTTCTCACATTGTGCAAGAGATTCACAGAATTAGCGAAGAAGACTGGACAAGGTCAAAAGATTTGTGGGGTTAAAGACTGCCACTCAAGTGGTGGATAACTATGCCAAGCACAATTTTCTTTGGAGTAAGTGGTCAACGTTTTGGCTTTTGGTTTTTGGCATTTGGCTTTTTCTCTTCGAAGATAACGTTCATAACACGTTTGGTTCACAGGTAAAGATGGAAATGAAATTCTGGAATTTATTTTCATAATAGAGATCCTTGAAACTTGCTCAAACGACACAATAGCTCAACAACACGATAAGTAATATTACACATACGGATCACAACATAACAGCATATAAGCACTCAGAAAAGCATTCTTGACTATGTGAACATAACTAACAGACTGGGACTTGGGATGGATGTAGGATCCAGTTTGATGGGATCATCAAGGGTAATAGTACTCACGCGGCTGTCTTGATCGCCTCCTTTCTTCATTCAATTCTGCTCTCATAAAGGCATCCTTGACTTTGTGAAGTCTCCTCGACACATCTCCGATGTTTGCTCGTTGGCTAGGCGATTCCTCTGAGCACGCAACTCCTATCTCCAGAACGGACATCAAACAACTTGCCTCGTGCGGTTTCATCTTCATGTTGATGACTGTCCTGTGTCCTGCTTGCTCTATTTCATGGTTGCTTTCTTCTACATCTATAGCGGGGGGAGTTGAACTTGAAGCTGCTTCCACTTCATTAATGTCTTGTACAAGAAGAACTGGATATGCTACTTGGATTGCATTTTCTGGCAATGCCTCCTTGGTGAAGTCCACGAGATTCAACCCATCCACGAAGATGTCATCGGTTGGTCGTCTTCCGGAGAACATCTCCAATAGCAAAATCCCATAACTGTAGATGTCACCCTCTTTTGAAGCAGCAACACCTTGTCCATATTCTGGCGCGCAAGAGTTTGCATCAGTTAACATCAGTATTTCAATTTTGTTGACCCTTGTCATTTCAAATTGCAAATAAGTTATTTACTCCTACAGCTGTAGAAATTGTTAATGGCTCACTGAATGACATATGACAAAATAAGAATGAAGCAAGTTCTGACATTTTAATGGACAAATATGAATTATAGAAACTATATACCATATACCTGGTGCAGCGTATCCAATTGTTCCTGGAATGCAAAGGGTGCTGCTTTGGCTTTGCATTGTAGATTGAGATGTTGAAAGGAACTTTGCTAGTCCAAAATCACTCACATGTGCAACCATGTCATCATCAAGAAGAACGTTGCTCGGCTTCAAGTCTCGATGAATGATTGGCACTTCGGAGAGATCATGGAGATAGTGCAACGCCGAAGCTACATCAATTGCAATGCTCAGCCTTTGCTTTATGTTTAATCTCCTTGGTAGTTGACTCCTCGGTAGTTGATTACCTTCTGAGTGAAGCCAATTCTCCAGGCTTCCGTTTGGCATAAACTCGAAAACCAGAGCTTTAAAGTCATGGCCTTTGTAGTCCAAGCTGGAGCAGTAGGTTAAGAGCTTAACCAAATTCCTGTGACGAATGTTACTCATTGCATTGCATTCGGAAATAATGCTCTTGGCAGCTCCTTGCAGTTGAAGGTTAAGGACTTTCACTGCCACCGGCCTTTCCACTTGGTCGAGTAGCCCTTTATACACGGACCCAAAGCTTCCATATCCAAGCAAATTTTGAGAAGAGAATCCACTAGTTGCGTCATGCAAATTCTTGTAAGAAACCATGATGTGGGGTTTTGGCCCTAAGGTTGAGCTTGTTGGCTTCGGTTTCGATCGCTTCTTCCAGAAGAGAAGCAACAGGACTGCCACCATAGCAAGTAACAGCAATAGGCAACCAATGACAATTGGAAGCTTGAGTTTAGAATTCTTCCCTTTCTTCGGTTCTGCAGCTGGACATTTTGGCAAATGAAGTTCCGGGATTCCACCACAGAGTCTGGTGTTTCCAGCCAAGAAGATGGCACTTGCATTCCCGAAGACTCCTCCGATTGGCACCTCGCCCTCAAGATCGTTGAAGCTGATGTTTAAATATGTCAAAAACTGTAGAGCTTTTGGAATTTTCCCGATCAGGTTGTTTTGTGAAAGATCCAGGACCTTGAGTCCCTTCAAGGAGGCCATAGCTTCAGGGATCTCTCCTCGAAAGAAATTTCCTTGCATGTAAAGTTCTACCAAGCTCACACAGCCACCAATGGTTGAAGGAATTTCACCAGAAAACATGTTGTATGATACATTCAATATATTAGATTTTGTTAGCTTTCCTATTGCTATAGGTAAGCTACCTGAGAAACGGTTTGTGGAAAGTCCCAAGTATTTTGACAATGAAGGGATGTTTAGGATCGCATCAGGTATCTGTCCAGTGAGGTTATTTATGTCGACAGAGAGGTAGTTAAGATGTTGACAATTTCCAATGGATGAAGGAATCACCCCTTCTAGTTTATTTGAATACAATTCGAGTTCTGACAGCTGGCTTAGGTTTCCCATGGAGATTGGTATACTACCCGATAACATGTTCCCGCTAAAGCTTAGAGCTTGCAGTTTTTGCATCGTGCCGATGTTGGAAGGAATTGAGCCTATGAGATGGTTATCACCAAGTCCAAGTGAAATCAAATTTGTAAGATTAAATAAACCATGAGGTATTTTACCGTAGATTTGGTTGTTTCCCGCTGTTAACCAGGACAATCGGGACGAAAAATTGGCTAAGGAATTGGGCATAACACCTCCAAGATTGTTGTGATAGAAGTCTAGGATATCAAGGTTTCTACAGCTTGATAAAGATGCTAAAAAGTCTAGGCCGTTAGTAGAATTCCTTCCCAAATTATTATAACCAATTTGAAACACTTTTAAACTGGATAGATCTCCTATGTTGGAAGGAACTAGTCCAGCAAAATTGTTACTGGTAATATCAAAGTCTTGCAGCTGAGATGCGTTAGTGAATGAGCTTGGAATCTTACCAGAGAGTTGATTTCCTCCAAATTGAGCTAATAATAGGTTGGGAAGATTGAAGACCTTGTCAGGAAGCCCTCCATGAAATTGGTTTTTAGTGAATGAGAACTTCTTCATTGAAGAGACGTTGAATAGAAATGGAGGGATCACTCCTGAAAGATTGTTGAGTCCGACGTAGAGCACAGAAAGATTTCTAAGCCCACTCAGCTCTCTCGGAATCTCCCCGGCCAATTTGTTCCTCGTTATTGTAATTATTCTTAATGATGTAAGGTTGCCAAGGGATGATGGGATCCTTCCGGTAAGACTGTTTGCAGAAAGTCCAAGAAACTCCAGCTTCTCCAAAGAACCTAGCTCAGGAGGGATCTTCCCTCTCAGGCTGTTGAATTTTAAATCCAGACGACCAAGGTTGGAGCATGAGGTCAAGTTGATTGGTATTTCACCCTCTATACTGTTGTTGAAAAGAATGAGGGTTTGCAGACGAAACAATTTGCCAATTTGTTGGGGAATTTCACCGTGGAAGCTATTGTTTTGGAGGTCAAGGATCCTCAGAAAGCTTAAATTCCCAACGTGGGGCGAAATTTGGCCTGTCAGCTTCTGCGCTTCCAGGATCAACTTCGCTACCCTCCGATGGCGAATGTTGCAAGTGACTCCAAACCAGTTGCAGTGAGAAATAGAGCTGTTCCAGGAATCCAGGACTCCAAGAGGATCACCGGTTATACCGTCTTTGAAATGCAGTAGAGCGAGTCTATCAGTCTCATTTCCGAGGGAGCTTGTCTGCACCGAGTGAAAATGGACACAACTAATAAGAACCAGTTGCAGATACACAAGTATTTGGATGGAATATATGTTAATATTGTTGTAGAACTTCATTTGATTTATACGAGGTTTTGTTTGGTGGAGCAAGTTTCTGTTCTGATTGAAATGAGGTTGGTTCAGAAAACAGCTACCTATAGGGTGGAATTAACTCAAAGTGACATATTTAAACAACTTATTATATTAATCACATTCTTCTTTAATTGATATCTTTGGCCACCCACACTTCAGAATGTTCCGACATCCACATTTCATTAGTGATGGCAAAATGCATTAACGAGTGATTATAATAAATAAACTTCACCTATCTAATTCAAAGTGTGAGTGGGTTTCGGATTTCATTTGCATATAATAACAACACAATCTGCTTT
>SOPF01024736.1:0-51852 GCA_012979155.1 Hypericum perforatum | reverse complement strand
TTTATTAATTACATTCTTCTTTAACTATCAAATTCAAAGTGGTGGGTGGATTTCGTTTGCATATAATAATAGTACAATCTTCTTTACGATGACGATTTCATGATGGAACTGAGAAAGACTAAAAAAAAGTAGGCCGTCAACGTTACTTTTTAGAATTTAAAACAGAAGAAAATACTTTCGGATCAAATTTTGTTCACATCCGAAATAGACAAATAAGTAAGTGGATTCCTAGCTTCTTTTCATCAGAGTTACGCTCAGATGACGTTTGAGTCCTTAGTATTTGAAGGAAATGTACCCCAAGGTTCACAAGGTTATTTGCTCAATATCCAGAGAATTAGAAACTTGACTTTATTTAATAAGTTCTTTGATTCAAATTTTATGAATGTAATACATACTATTTAAAAAATCATAATCTAAACAGCTTCCTATGGTAATCAATGTTAATTATCTTCGCTGTGGAATTCTTTTCCCCAGGAGACCAAGACTTATTGGCCCTGGACGAGTTAATAAATCACGGCAAAATCATTATTGATCGATGTAATAATGAAACTTTACCTATCAAATTCAAAGTGATGGGTGGATTTCGGATTTCATTTGCATATAAAAACAATACAATCTGCTTTATTAATTACGTTCTTCTTTAATTAGTATATTCGGCCACTTTGGAAAGTGCCAACCTCCACACTTTGGCAAAACGCATTATTGATTGGTGTAATTAAGCTTCACCTGTCAAATTTCAAAGTAGATTTCGGATTTCATTTGCATATAATAACAACACAATATGCTTTACGACGACAGACAGACTTCATGATGGAATTTGGAAAGACTAAAAAAAAGGTAAGCTTCATGATGAAACTCAAAACAAAAAAAAGTACTTTCTAATTAAATTATCTTCACGGGTAATGATGGAATTGATTTCTTGGATAAATCATTTTTATAACGTCTATTATTTACATTTTATGTTCGACTAATCTAGATTTTAGTCAGGTAAATTTTTTAAATGGCTGCAAAATTCTTCAGATAAATATTTAATACTATTATATTTCAAAGACTCAAACACTTGATTAAACTACAACAACGATGCCTTTTGTTGCGCAAACAAAATAAATATGTTAGAACGTCGAAAACGATCTAAAGACGGATCCGGAGTGGTCGTCCCAAGATGTGATTCGAACGAATAAGGCAAAGATGGAAGAAATATCGGAAAAAGGAAGAGAAGATATGTAGATCTGACTTGGTAGATGAGAAAAGAGTTGGTGGAAGAGCAAGAACTTTATTGAAAATATAGGGGAGGAGAACAAGAGGAAAGCATAAAAGATAAAAACTACATCTACTCTACGCTAAGATAAAAAGCCGAAGCTTTGATAAAGATTTGATGTGTTGTCTTGTTGGGGGTCCCTTTCTCTATACCATGCCTGTCATTATATAGAAAAAACTAACCCTAGCCCGATACCAAAAATCCTAGGCCGTTCAATACAAAAAACCTAAATTATCCCTGGCCTGAGATAAGAAACCTAAACTGCCCGAAACTTCCAAGCTGATAATGACCTCCTTCTGCACCGAATTTGGAAAAGTGATAAACTACAAAGTTGTAGATTTATCTCTTATCTTTCTGTAGCTTTTGAAATCATCTCAATCCGATATTTGAGCAGTTAGTTACGGATTTTTTACTAAAACTGGTCAGAAAATCCGCGAATTAATTTTCCGCCACAACACCTTTACAGCTTAATGTGCGGTTATTTAACAACGTCAAAGGGAAAAGTACTTTCAGATCAAGTTTTGTTCATATGTAATGATGGAATTAAAATGGAAAATGTATTTTTTTTTAACTCCTTGAAATTAAAGGGAATGGCTTGCCAGCTTCACTCCGTGTGATAAAAATGATGAAGTGGCTACCCGAGAAATATCCAAATAATCCCAATAATTGTTTATAATTTTGCCTTGGTTGACCACAAGTCAAGCCCCTCCGTCCTTCATCCTTTGGTGCATTTCGTCGAAAAGCTTGGCCACACATCCATATTTGACGTAATAACCAATAAAAACATCGGCCCGGTTTGGTGTATGCCTAAACATTGGACCTGTTCGGTCGGACTGATTGGTCAGGTATTTTGGGCGATCTGATTCTGTCCAATGAAAAAACGATGCTTATTTTTTTCTATTTTATCTGATTTAATCTATAACCAAAACCTCGGCTTACACGGCCGAAGCATGTAAAACACTTTTGAATCACAATAATCTTATATTTTTTATAATTCTTGATAATAAGTCAGTTATTTCTAACGAGTTTGACTTAATACGTCAAATAAGAAGATTTATATACTAATATTTGATGATTTTTTTAAACAAACAGGTATACTAAAGTGTTGGACCCAAAATAATTAAGCCACTTTCCACCTTCACATAAAACAAATTTAGGTAAAAAGTTAATTTGCCAACTCCATATAATTACATAATTAGGTAAAAAGAAGATTGGACTAAATTGACATAAAGCAAAAAGATAGGGATGAGTTAGCCTAATTCTAACAGGGACGTTTCCCTATAAAAGGAGATCCCCTGTGACCATTTCGGAACAAGCCACACACTCAGAGATACACTCAGAAACGGAAATTATGGTTTAGTACTGTAATTTTCGTAAGATATACATACAAGGACATTCGTGGGAATTAGTCCTTCGATCCGAGAGTTCGTGATCAGGATTCGACCAGCACCTTGCCAACAATGTTCCTGGACCTCGCACGATCACGCTTCATGAGGTAATTATATTTTGATTGCCTTAATTAGTGGTTGATTGTGCATGTGATTATTTGCGTAATTTATGTTAATTATGTATATATAATCCAACAATTGGTATCAGAGCATGGTAAGTACATGTTCTTGATGTTATTTGTTGATTTAATTCAAAATATTTGAGTTAAAATCAAGTTGACCATGTTTAAAATTAAGCTCAGATTGTTTTTTGGGCGTTTTTGTAAATGTTTTAAGTTGACCGAGCACCAAATCAGATATTTGTTCTCCGTTGGGCTGAAACGAAGTTTTTGTGGAAACCTTGTGACTAAACTGTAATTTTCCACCCCAATTTTTAAAAACCTAACCCCGAAATCCCTTTTTTCGTTCGATTCAATCTCACCCAAACTTCGGCCAAATCTGACGTTTTCAACGTCGATGGATTACACCATTCGACTCTCCGACCAATTCCGAGCACGTCGATACCAAGTTTTGACGTCGTCGTTGCCGAAATTGTGAGTTACGAGCTTTGGGAGGTCGGAATACGTTCGAACAGTGAAGACCACCGCGAGGCCTCAACAGAGCACGACAACCCTCGAGAGCGGTACCACCGTGATCGGGAAGGTGAGGCGAGTCGATTCCAATTGGTGGTGTTGGATGACTCGCTGCCATTTGCTCTCGGTGGTCGGAGGCGGTCGGTCGGATTTTTAGGGTTCGGAGAGAGAGAGAGAAAGGAAAAAGAAGAAAGGAAGGGGAAGTTCTGTCGGGGGTAGTTTCGTAATTTTGCAAATTCCAAAAAATCCTTATATACCCGCGTGGTGTTTTACATAATTGGTCACTGGCTTTTAAATTGGACTTCAAATTTAGTCCTTCCACACAAGTTTTTAGTTCAAATTAGTCCCGATTTGTGATTCAAATTTGTTTTAAGCCCTTATTCAGTACTGTTTTTGTAAATTGAATTTCAAATTGTTCTTTTTGGACAATTTTGTAATTCAAATGAGTTCCAAATTTTGATTTAAATTTGTTATGAATCCTAATTTGGCACTAATTTGGTTTAATTGAATTTTACAAGAGTCCTTTTCGGACATGTTTTAATTCGATTAAATCCCAAATTTTGATTTAAATTTGTTTTATGTCATAATTTGGTATTATTTTGTTTTTAATTGAATAAATTTGTTTTATTCGATTAAAATTCAAAAATATTTAAAGATTTTTATATATGTGATTGTTTTAAAAGATCAGGATAAATTTTTTAGAATATGTTCCAAAAATTACTAGACATAGCATAAATCACACGATGGAATATCGGAAGATTGAAAATTTATTTGGCATTAGTTGTTAGATAACGATGTCCACCTGGAGTTATCCGAACATTGACACTGAGTCTTTGAGATAGCGTGTAATGTAGATGCATTTATTGCCACGGATAACCAAGGATGACATCTATGTGATAGTTGAACATATCAATACAGTGCATAAAGATATGCAAGATGCCGTTTATTTTGGTTTGTATACATTTTTTGGGGAGGATTGGTCAGCAATATTTTGTAACTTGCTAACGATCCTTAAAATCCAATAAGGCATGAGCAGTCTTTGGAATCCCCTAGTGTACAACCATAAGGTTGCTCTTGTCATGCTTTTGAAGCATTTAGGGCACAAAGGCCTCTTAAGGGAGATGCGTCCTCCTACTGTGTTGAAGTTGAGAAACGGTTTTGAGATAACCTATTACTCGGCTAAAAGAATACTCTCATGTGTTTCTTTTGGTCTTGTTCATATGGATTTTGGACTCAAGTCTGTTTACTGTGGTGAACCCTAGGAGTCCGACCATTGTATGCTATCATGTCATCCTGTCAAAGTCTAATGAGAATGATCAAGTGTGGATCTGGATTCTCAGACTTAAACTCTAGGATATCCTTTTAAAGATTTGATGTGTGATTAGGTTTGCATTGTCTAGTGTATTCCCCATGTACATACTCTGTTTTAGGGGAATACTTTTGCACAATAGGTTGTGTACCTATTTCTGAGTATGTTTGTACTTTTAGTTGTACAATCTCAGGTATGTGCAAAAGTTTATAATATGCAATAAATTGTATACTTGTGTTTTTGTATGCGTGTTTACGTATAATTATACCACATGAATAAATAAATTATGTTTATTTTATTCATGTGCCACTTGAGTTTACTATATGTGAACTTTTAGTGACCTTAGTTGGAGATTAAATCTTGAATGGTAATGGGAAGCACTCTAGCGACTTACTTTGATTTCGAGACTAATCAAAGACTATGTGTCATTAAAGTTATGAGATTATAGTAAACTGGTTCATATTGCCTAAATCAAACTTCAGATGTGTTCTTGTACTATAAATTCTCTATAGAGATGTCAGTTTGTTCTAGAGCATGAAAATCTATTACATATTCGAAGAACAAGAGGTTCTCGAGCTAGTACATATGATTTTGTTAGAGCCTGATGTAGGCAATACTGCACAACATAAGCGTGATTGTCATGCCTATGCTATTTGAAATAATTAGAACTTTGTTGCATATTTGATATTGCTGAGTTTTATGATGGATGATATCACAAGGTAATTTCGTGTTTATGAGAATACGAAAAAAAACTTTGGGATATCCTTAAATTGATATTTAGGAAGCTATTTATATCAAAGCTTCGTGCTTTGACAGTAAGGTTTAATGCCTTTAAAAAGCATCCTGATATTCATATGTAGAAATATTTGAGGATAATGTCTATCATGATTAGTGACCTGGCTAAGGCTGGTCATGTACTTAGCGATGAGCAACAGATTCAGTTATTATCTGTTCCTTGCCTCCAAGCTGGGAACAGATGAAGATGAACCTTACTCATTTCCAATCACCTAGTAACATTTGAGGATGTTGCTAGACACCTTGAGTTGGAAGAAAATTGTCTTCTTCCTACGAGATCTTATCCTGAAGCAAATTTGATTAGTTCAAATAGCTCCAAGAAAAGGAATAAAAGGTGAAAAGGAAAGAGTAAGGGTTCCTAAAATTCAAAGATTAAAAACTTAGGACCCCCAAGTAGATAGCTCCTGGTCTATGAAAAGAGGCGTTTTAATATTTCTAAGGTGAAACATTATAACTATCAAAAGAAGGGACATTTTGCACAAGGTTGCAAAATATCTAAGTAGGTACATTTAACTCTAATGTGTATGAGGTTAATGTATCTTCTTGAACCCTCTTTATTTAATCATATTCTATGTGAATGATAGATTCAGGAGTAATAGACCATATAGCTAGAGATCATGGTTCATTTGTTAAATATCGACAATTGTCGACTGGAACAAAATAAAACATTTTATTTGTAACAACCTGTCTGTGGATGTAAAAGGTATGAGCATTTGTAAATTATACCTTCATGGTGGACCTACTCTCCTTTTGCATGACATGTTGTTTGTTCCAAATATTCGAAAGAACCTGATTTCTGTATCTACTTTGATGTCTTTAGGTTTTTATTATTGTTTAAAAATGACGTTGTTAGATTGTATTTGGATAATTCCTATTATAGCCTTGGATATAGATCGGATAGTTTTTTCATTATGGATAGTGATCTTAGTGAAATTTACTCATTTGTCACTAGTTTAAACTCATCGAAAGATGATATTAAGCTATGACATTCTAGACTAGACCATATGGGTCAAGATCGCTTAAACTGTCTAGCTAAGGCCAGACTGCTAGGTAAAATAGAAAAATCTATCTTACCTAGAAGCATTTCTTGTTTAGAAAGAAAGAGTACAAGAAAATCTTTCAATATTAAGGCTAGAGCCAAATTTTTATTTCAATTAGTTTACTCTGACATATATGGTCAAATAAATGTGAGAGCAGCATATAGTGCATGTTAATTCATCACCTTTATTGATGACTATTTATGATATAGTCTGATATACCTGATTTCTCATAAGTCAGAGACATTAAGTTGCTTCATGACATACATGAGTTTTGTTGAGAATCGGAAGGATAGAAAGATAAAAGCTTTGCAAACTGATTGCGGCCGTGAATATCTTTCTGATAAATTGTAAGGCACTTTATGTTATGAAAGGAATTGAACATTAGTTGTCCATTTCTTGTACATCCCAATATATTGAGGTTGCTGAAAGAAGGAATAAAACCCTTCTTGACATGGTAAGATCTATGATAGCAGAGACAAATTTGCCAATATGGAGATGTGCTCCTAACTGCCATATATGTTTTTAACCATGTTCCCTCTAAGTTTGTTACAACCACCTCTTATGAAATATGGAAAGGTCGGAAGTCCGATTTATCCTACTTTAAGCCATAGAGGTGTATGTCCTATGTCTATTCTACCTCAAGTACTTTCGGTAAATTAGGACCGAGAGGTAGAAAAAGTATCCTTATAAGGTATTTTGAAATATTTAAAGGATACATGTTCATAAGTGAACTGGACAATGGACAAGTAATAGAATTTGAATCATATAATGTCATATTTTTTGGAAATGAATTTCATACTGAGAAAGGTTAATGAAAACCTTGATCTCTATGAAATAGTTGAGCCAGAGCCTTTTGGACCCTTCTTTCGAGTAGGAGAATTGAGACAGAAAATTGTGACTTTCCATCTCAACATAGTCTGGAAGAAAGTCATCTTAGTCCTGAAAGGCTTATAGTTCCTTATTCCAGTGGGAGTACATAACTTCTGTCTTGTATTAGTACAGTTCCTGGATACGATAAATATATAAGAGATATTTATCAGAATCAGGAATTTTGTAGGTATAGTAGAACTTGCATACTATGCCAATGATTTGATATCGAAGGTGAGGCTAATGCATACTTGGTATCACTAAAAAAATATTGGTGATCCAAGTGAAGTTCTTCTAACCATTATTCAAGATAAAGATGAGCCAGAAATATGTCTAGTGCTCTGTCATCTCTGCAAAAAGTTGAATAGATTAATGAGATAGAGGAAGAAATGTCTTCCATGACCAATAATTAGTTTTAGTATCTAGTTAAACTACCTAAAGGACATATGACTATTAAGAATAAGTGGATTCTCAAGGTCAAGAGCAATTCAGACAATAGTGTCGAAAGATACAAAACATGTCTAATTGCATAGAGATTCAAGCAACAGACAGGAATAGTCTATGAGTAGATTTTTGATGCTATTGCTTGGTTTATGTCCATTAGGGTCATTTTGGCTATAATTATTAACATGAATCTAGATTTACATCATACAGATGTTAAGATTGTTTTTCTCTTTGGAGAATTGGATGAAGTAATCTATATGATTTAGCCTGAGGGCTACATCCAAAAAGGCTGCAAACAAAAGGTTTGCAAATTGAATTGTTCAATTTATGACATTAAGCAATCGTCTAGATGGTGGTATATTCGTTTTCATAATACTATCATGAAAAATAATTTTATTATGATTCACAAAAATCACTATATATATGTTAAGCAATCAGGTAAGATTTTGTCATCATCGCTTTATATGTTGATGACATACTCTTGGCTATAAATGACATAGGACTACTTATCAAAATCAAAGCTTGGTTTTCTTCCAACTTTGATGTGATAGACATGGGTAAAGCTGATTACATTCTCGAAGTTATGATTTCGAGGAATCGTTCGAAGAGAACTATGTCTCCTTCACAAGAGACGTATGTTCGTAAAGTAGTAGAACGTTTCAATTGTGATCATAGTAATCCAAAGTATGTCCTATTAGTGAAAGGTCATAATTTGTGCAAAGATTTATGTCCAAATATAGCTAAATAAATAGGGAATATGGAAACGATTTCCTGAGTCAATATATTTTGTTGCCTAGTGTATGCAATATTGTGTACGTAATCTGATATTTGCTGTGCTATTAGTATTTTAAGTAGATATCAATAGAATTCAGGCAATGCTCATTAGAAAACTATCAAGGGAATTTTAAAATATTTGAATGCTACTATAGAATGCTCATTGCGAGTATTCTGTAACAATCAAGTCGCTATGGTTTTTGCAAAGGATTCGTGTTTCCATTGCAGGGCTAAGTATAGAGTTAGAAAACTTTATAAGGTTGTGTGTAAAATATATATCTATGCTAGATATGGTTATAGACCCTATGACCAAAGTATTATCTTGAAAAGTGTTCAAGAAATATGTGAAGTCATTAGGTTTATGACAGTTTTATTAATAAATAAGAAGTTTTTTTTTGGCAATATGAACATCTTGAGTAACATGTCAGACAGAGAAGTAGCCCACTCACACGGATGTTTATCTCAGTGGGAGTCAAATGTGTTGATTCTTGATTGAGATAAGGCAGTTGTTGGATATTTAGATTGTGCAATGTCCTACGGCGAGAATGCTCTCTTGCTATGAGAGCAAGATTAGTTATGTAATGTAATAATGAGTTATTGCATTTGGATCTTCTGTAATCCATATGATAAGTATTAAGTGGAACTTATCATACCTTCTGTCTTGAAGCCTAGAGTTAAGCTGTGGCTATGACTCTAGTATAGTGTTAATTGACATGTGTTCCTATGTAAAGGAATTTACACCATAACATGAGAATAAATATCTCATGTGCTGTTCAACCACCGGATGGGATAAATATCTCATGTGCTGTTTCGTGAACTGTAGTTCTCGATCTTTGCCCTTAAGATCATAAACATATTCTGGAAGTGTGATTCAGTGCTGCTAGCTTAGTTAGTCCATAAAAAGGTTATGGCATATTGATTCGACCTAGCAGGGCTAATTAGAAAAGCAGGCTGAATCATTATGGAAAGAATATAGTTAAAAGAGAAGGAACTCTGTTCATCACATTTCAAGATTCGTTGTCCAGGTGCACCAATTGTATTGAGAAGTACAATAGTGGACACGAATAAAATTGTTTGAAATTATAGTGTGAACAATGGAATGTGACATGAGTCCTAGGGTGAAAACACACTTTTTATATGCGAGAAGTTGAGATGCTATTATTCATTTAGCCTATATGATTGTGCTTATGAATTTAGCTAACATACTCAACGTGTGTTGGTCGCACAAAATCCTGTAAATCGTTATCTGTACATTGTTGACTGTGGTCAATAATGAATGAGTGTTATTTTTGGGTTTTGGGCCCGATATGCATCCATTGTTGATTGTGTTTGACAATGGATGTGTGGGAGATTGTTGGACCCAAAATAATTAAGCCACTTTCCACCTTTACATAAAACAAATTTAGGTAAAAAGTTAATTTGCCAACTCCATATAATTACATAATTAGGTAAAAAGAAGATTGGACTAAATTGACATAAAGCAAAAAGATAGGGATGAGTTGGCCTAATTCTAACAGGGATGTTTTCCTATAAAAGGGGATCCCCTGTGACCATTTCGGAACAAGCCACACACTCAGAGATACACTTAGAAACGGAAATTACGGTTTAGTACTGTAATTTCCGTAAGATATACATACAAGGACATTCGTGGGAATTAGTCATTCGATCCGAGAGTTCGTGATCAAGATTCGACCAGCACCTCGCCAACAACGTTTCTGGACCTCGCACGATCACGCTTCATGAGGTAATTATATTTTGATTGCCTTAATTAGTGGTTGATTGTGCATGTGATTATTTGCGTAATTTATGTTAATTATACATATATAATCCAACATAAAGTTAGTAAATACTTAAATCTATTTGGTATTTTATAATTTTTATATATATATTTAAATTGATTACACTTTATTTGGTCGTTAGACTGGGTAAAAATCAGGAAATCTGAAGATTTCCGGGTAAATGTCCATTTCGGTTTTTAAAACATTGATAATAACCATATTCCGAGAGCTGGGGACCCAATTTCGAATCCAACAAACCCAGCCAAAACGACGGCGAAGTTGTACCCATGAGGCTCGAAACCAATTAGATGCGATAAATTGATAAGCGGGGCGGGGCGGGGATGAGGGAGATGTGGTTCAAGGAATGATGAGATCGCCATTAACAGGTATAGATCAAGTTTTCCCAAAATTCAATGTTAAAATTTCAATTTAATCAAGGATTCAGAGGTGTTCTATTCTATTAGTGTAAGAACCAATTTTGTTGGGTGGGAGTATAGCTGTACTGGCCCAGGACGATCAATGTTTTGAGTGAGAGAAATAACAAAATAAAAAGAAAAACTTTGATGTTGCTAATTGTAAGTATTATGTAAAAAAAATTATAAAATTTCCTCGATGTAATCTTCGATATTATAAAATTCCACGCAGTCCGGACTTTGCTATTAGACAACAACAATCAATCTTGGCCCTCCTAACACATAAACATCAATAAGGTTATTGTAAAGAATGAGCTAATAAGCCGACCATTTTGAGCGAGTTCTGTAGTTTCTGATTTTGTTTATTAATTTTTCACTTTTAATTTTTAGAGAAGAACGATATGTCACTTTTTACAATTTAGAAATCAACTAAGATGATATTGGGTCACTTAAAATTTTATTTCTCGGTCGAGGGTGGAATCAAGCATTAGCCACCTGCCATACGAATCTGAAACTATCTTATTAACAAATAACACTACAGTCAAATTAGTAAATCAAATCATAAAAGTTGTTTTAAGTTATTGGACAGGATCTTTCCCAATTTCATACCTAAGAACCCTAATTCTCAATTAGGGAACATCCAAATATGGTTAAGCCTGAACAGTTTTTCTTTGTTGGGAACATAGACAAGGTCAAAAGGTTAGTTGGGAAAACGACGGGGGTGAAAAGGTAGAAAACTAAACCAACCATGTCCAAACAAAATTGCAGAAAATATGAGTACGAAATGGAAAATTATTAAAAACTACTCGGCAAACAAGAAACGAGGTTGAATTTGATAGTGAGAAGGTTTTACAGAGATGCCATTAGCTGGCACATGTGTAAAAAAGTATCCATGTGAATCATCCGAACTTAAAGAAATTGTCATAGTCTGGTATATCAGACAACACATTTAACTTCTAACATCCTATATCTGAAGACCTGAGGACCTAAACAACGGGGGAGGATTGGGTGCTGGATGCCTATTAGGCTACAGCACCATGCTGGATCAAATTTAAACCATTAGATTAACAAGGAAAATTAATTTATTGATCCAATGGTCCACACAAGCAAGGGTATTTTTGTCTTTTGAAAAAAAAGGAAGAGAGAGAGAGGGAATTACGAGGAAGAAGAAGAAAGAAGAAGAAAGAAGGAGAAAGAAGAAGAAGAAGAAAGAAGAAGGAGACCCACCGCACTGGAGACTCGTCGCACCGGAGACCCGTTGTCTGGAGACTCACCTTACCGGAGAAGGACGATTTCGACGACGATTCCGGCAATGATTTTGACGAGCTTCTCATTCGTCGATCCACCACAGTATCGCTCTAGAGCTCCACCTACCTCGACATCCTCACAGCCGCGCCGGTGTCCAAACTCCGGCATCCAAACTCCGACAATTTTTTTTTAGTTTGCCCAGATTATTCAATGGTTGAAACGATGATATTCGATGGTTTGCCCCAGTTATATTCAATGGTTTGCTCAGTTACATCAAATTATTTGTTTAGTTATATTTAATGGTTTGCCAAGTTATATTCAATGTTTTCCGAGTTACATCTAATGGTTTGCTCAATTATATTTGATGGTTTGTTCGGTTATATTTGATAATTTATCCACATTATTCGATAGTTTTCCTAATTATATTCAATGGTTTTTCTAGTTATATTCAATGATTTCTCAGTTTATTCAATGGTTGCGAGTCATATTCAATAGTTTGCCTAGTTATATTCGATGGTTACCCAATTTTACTGGATAGTATACTATATTAAATAATTAATTTGATAATATTTTTATAATTTATTAAATATTTTTCATTGAACAGACCAAACAGCGAATAACAACATACATACAATCGAATAACAATATACAGACCATCGAATAACAGCATATAGACCATTGAAGAACGACATACAGACCATCGAATAACGACATACAGACCATCGAATAACAACATATAGACCATCGAATAACAACATTCAGACTATCGAATAACAACATACAGACCATCGAATAACAACATACAGACCATCAAATAACAACATACAGACCATCGAATAACGACATACAGACTATCGAATAACAACATACACACCACCAAATAACGACATATAGACCATCGAATAACAACAAACAGACCATCAAATAACAACATACATACCATTGAATAACGACATATAGACCACCGAATAATAGCATACAGACTATTGAATAACAACATACGAATAATTGAACCATTGAATAACAACATATGAATAACTGAATCATTGAATAAACTGAGAAACCATTGAATATAACTGGACTAATCATTGAATATAATTGAAAAAACCATCAAATAATCTGGGTAAATTATCAAATATAACCGGGTAAACCATCAAATATAATTGAGAAAACTATTAGATGTAACTCGAAAAATCATTGAATATAACTTGACAAACTATTGAATATAACTAAACAAATAATTTGATGTAACCGAACAAACTATTGAATTTGACTCGCAAATCATTGAATATAACTGGCGTAAACCATTGAATATCATCGTTTCGACAATTGAATATCATCGTTTCAACCAATGAATAATCTGGGCAAACTAAAAAAAATTGTCAGAGTTTGGACGCCGGAGTTTGGACACCGGCGCGGCTGTGAGAATGACGAGGTGGATGGAGCTCTGGAGCAATGCTGTGGTGGATCGACGAATGATAAACTCGTCAGAATCATCCTTCTTCGATAAGGTGGGTCTCCGGCAACGGGTCTCCGGTGCGATGGGTCTCCGGTGCGATGGGTCTCCGGTGCGATGGGTCTCCGGTGCGATGGGTCTCCGGTACGGTGGGTCTCCTTCTTTTTTCTTCAACTTCCTTCTCTTTCCTTCTCCTTTCTCCTCTTTCCCGTAATCTTCTTTCTCTCTTTTTCTTCTTTTTTTAATTTAATTAATTTTTTGACCTAAATGACTATCATACCCTTGTTTATAAAATTACAGCACCGTACTGTACTATGTAGTACAGCACCAAATCTAAACCCACAAACAACAGCTTCTCATTCAATAGTCTAGATGATAAAACAACGAGTTTCCAAAAGCGAATCAAAAGAGTAAACTCACAAAGTTTGGAGATTTGTAAAATCTTACCATCCTCTTCCGCATCTTCATATCCCCCATCCCCCGGTTCAGCTTCCTGTTCTTCCACTTCATGGTCCTCGGATATCAAAATTAAAGAATTGTGGGTAAGATTTCCAGTAAACGTCTCTAAACAATTTATCTAACTTCCAATATCACACTATTTTCAAGAAACCCATTAAGTATATCCCATCAGTTTTCTTTCAACTTCCAGCAAAAATTAGGGAACTTGCTTTTTGATGCTCTTCCTCTGCTCCTGGACAAAACAAAACTAACAAACATAACACATAAACTGATTAAGATACATAATTCCTATTTTAACCCTAATGGAGACCAAAAATTAAAGGCAGGATTTTCTAGTAACTAAAAGCAAAAACGAAATAAATTGGTTTTTCTATGATAATTTAAGTTTACTTGAGATATCATACTATTTTCAATAAAAACCTTAAAACTTACGTTGATGTCACTGCAAAACAAACAAATGAAAGGATTTAAATCATACCTCAAACAGAAGATAGAAACGTGAGAGGAATGTTGTTTGAGATGGTGACGAGTAAAAGCTGGGAGCAGTTCCCGCTACACATTTAGCGTCCGCTAAGATCGAAACAGAATTTCTGGAATAGCGATCACTACAAGTCCAGCGACCGCTAGTGGCGGCTGCAGCTGTTTTTCCTAATCAACGCGGGACTTATTTTAGACTCTTAGTTTGACCTAGATAGGATTTTCTTGTATCCCAAGTGTTGTCCACTATATAAGGATATGTTACTAGGGTTTGTGTAAGGCTTTGTGACTCGGTTTCCGTCAATAAAAGTTCTCCTTTCTCATTGTGGACGTAGGCATTAGGCCCAACTACGTTATATCTTATGTCGTATTCTTTGTGCGATATTGTTTCCGTGTTGGTGTGCGTTCATAACAAGGAAGGCCCATAGTAATCGAGCATCTTATTCATATTACTCAGATCAATGGACCAACATGAAGGGCCATGGCTCAGGGTAGCGACTCCTCCATTGCAGTTGGGAGAATCCTTTCCATGTGGTCATCTGCTAACCTGTTTAGTTTTCCCTTGCCGGGCTTTCAACCCACATAAAAATAAGGGAAAAATTCATTTTAGTGCCTATGGTTCATTTTGTTACATTCGTGGCATGCCAACTCAGAATTATTTTTAAGATTGATGTTGATGATGTGTCAAAGTTATTTTTTCAAAAAAAATCTTAAACTAGTTTATTATTTAAAAAAAATCTCCTTCACAAACTTCATTCCATGAAGTTGAAGACACGAAACATCATCGGACGTCGATTTCTTCGCAATTACTTTGAAGGAGCTCCTCTCCAAGTACTTCACTATCTTCCAAGAAGCAAGTACTTTCTCAAAATTAAAATAACTACAAAAATCTTTATCAAAATTGGTCATCATGCGGTGCTAAACCACGAAAAAGGGAGTATTTTGAAGCGGCGCGGACATGGAATTCGATGATTTGAGTCTCAGAACCACGGTTGGGAAAGATCCACTCCGCAAAAACAACATTGTTGTGCAACCAATCAGCAAGTAACTACGATCAATTCCGTATAAGAAAAGCATAATCCCTGTTACTACAACAACAACAACAACAACAACAGACTATAATGAAAAAAGAGGGACATGTGGCATATGACGGATGACCTACTCGTCCGTAACATCTCATCCTTGTCCTTTTAACTCGCTCTTTCCTCTAAAATGTCACCGTTCCCTTCTGATCCCTCCCTCCTCCTCTTTGCCTCTTCTTCTCCCTTTTCTCCGACTCAGTAACTGTCAACAGCAATTTTATATTACTCCTTATATCACATTATTATCAAGAAAAACCTTCAAATAAATACTAAATTTGAAGGAAAGAAACTGGCGGTGGGTCGTTTATCTCCTCCCAGCCGGTGTGGGGCACGCTCCTGATTTGACAGTTTCTATTCTTTTTGAAAGGGATTTGACCCTTTTTACCTAGCTAGCTTTCTTGCCTAATTTGTGTTAATTTTGACATTCTTCAGAAATTATTCAACTAATGGAACTCGGTGACAAAATTACTATATGATGAATCTTAAAATCTTGTGAGTTATCATAAAATTATGCAACAAAATCATTCTTCCTTCAATTATCAGAACAACGTAAACTCATCAGAATATTGATGTTACACAATCTTCACCAGTAAAATAAAAAAAATGTCAGGTATAAAAGAGAGAGTCAGCAAATCTTCTTATTTATATTATACCGACAGGTCTCTTATTTATATTTTAGTTTGTCGAGTCTTGTTTTGTGCCCTTTTTATATAAACAAGAAGTAAAAGGCAATTGGATATTTATTCATCAAATTAAGATTGAAAGATAAATTAACTCATTGGAGTCATCCAAATATAAATCAGAACAGTACATCAACTGACATCCAACACAACATGGTCATAGAAAATCATTACGACGGGTTTTAAGAGGATATTAGGCATATGTTATGTGCCATTTTAATTCTCAATTTCAATTGGCAAGTTTCCCGAATCGGAATTTGCAGCAGCATGAGTCAACTTAGAGCATACTGTTGCTGCAATTTCGGCCATTTCCATGGCCGTAGCTCCAGCGTTACACATGTTGGCCATTGCTCTGGTATACCGTCTCCCATACCTTTCCAATGGTCCACAATACTTCTCGTACCCTTCCACCTGTACAACATATGTTCATGTAGTTAAATTGAAAACAGTCGCCTACAAACAATAATATATATATCGTAGAATCGGGAAGTGGGTCTGACTCGAAATTCTTAACAATCAATTATACTAATATTAAATAGTACGAACAAAAATCTATCTATCAAAGTTTGTATTATTCAAATTCAAGATTTCTTGTTAATTAATCTACATGATCGATAGTTATCAAAATAGCACTGCTTACCATATACTTTAAGCAATCCCAGTCATCCACCAGAGGATGCCCTCGAGGCCTTACGAAATTTAGAAAGGAATCCAATTTGGACTCCCCAAACATGGTCTTGACAACTTCCTCCACGGTTGCATCCACGTGGGCTCTGTGGGCTATAACACTCATGAGCTCGTCTTGGGCTTCTTTCTTCTCCGCAGATCCCTCGGAGGCCTTATTGTACTGTTTCGAAACAACACACTTGTTTTATCAATTACGGAGATTGTTTTTCAACAAAAAAAAATTTACCGAGGTAGTTCATTTAATCATAAGTTTTAAAAAGCGATCTAATAGGCATTCTAATCTGGGCGACATTTGACCCTAAATTTAATACATAGTTCAATCAGTGGTCTAACTCCATTAACAACCAATGGCCGGACCGAGCAAGCAAAAATTATCTTTTTGATACAAATGTTTTAAATTTTAAAAGTGGGTATTATTTTTGTGTTTTTACATATTAAAATTTTCAATAAAATTAGATAATATTTCTAAAAATATTTCATTTTAAAAATTGAATATAATGTATAATATATATTTTTAAATAAAACTCACTTGGCCATTTTTCAAACCATTTATTTAATTGCTAAGGTCTTGAGTTAGAGTACTCAAAAATATATTTTACATAAAATTTTATAAGTACGATATTTTTGCTTTTTATATATATATATGACTTGTCTCTTGTAGATAGGATGATATATCAAGAGTTCCATTTGACTAAGACCATAGTAATATAGGTACGAGAAGGTTGGGTTGTTGGTTAAGACATATGTACACTTGTATTATACATATAATTGTAACATTAACAGTGTGTCATTTATTTTTATTATCGATCAACTAGTATTTATTATGGGTGTCAAACATTCAACTTTGGTTTCTTTTTCCATAACAATAATTTCGCTTGATTGAACTAACATTAACCGATTAATTTGCTATCTAATTACCAGGTAATTTTTCACCTAGAAAATCCGAATATGGGAAATCAGTAGCATTGCTAATTAATTGGAAAACCTTGTAGGTGAAATGGAGGAGGTCTGCGTCACGTTGAGGAACAACATTTCCTTTGCTGTGTTCCGTAAGAGATAAACTGTCGTTTGAAGGTTTTCTTCCCATGTACAAAGCTAGCAAGTCCTGGCTCATCTTTAGGTCTCCATATCTCATCACATGACACGTACGGTTCAAGAAATGGCGAGTCAATGTCCTCTTTCTCACCTAGAGGTAAAAACAAATTGAACTCATTAACTAGATCATTTGGAATTTGTAGCTTTATTATTTAACAAGACTATCGACAACCCCTCTCACTATTTTTTAAAATAAGTAATTTTACTATATTAATAGACTAATTCATGTTTAAGTAACTTTGAAATCTAGTAATATCTTTTGACAAGTATTCGATATTATCTTACTTCAAAAAATTCAAACTTGATAATTATCAATCAGACTAGAACTCGCTCATCAATTCATACTACTATTGATAGCGAATTGCATATATTATCTAGTGAAGAATGCAGTGAAAAGAAGAATAAATTGAAATGTTATGGCCAATTGTCCGAAAACCCATTTTGGGACTATCTGGCTTAGAAGATGCTGAAGAGAGAGAATACAAGCACAAACCACTCGATACTGCTTCGCAAGTGTCTCCTTGCTTGAATCGTGCAAGTCGCTGCAAGTAAAAAGCACAATGTTTTGCTCAATAATGAAAATAATATATTTAAAAAAATTAATAAATTCGGCGTAGCCATCTCTAAATTCAGTATATTTTTAACAAAATTGGTTAGAAAATAAAGACTAGCATAATATTAATTCAAATATGATCTACATGTCAGCACAACTCTTGGTTTGCGGGAGAACTTTCATGTCGACACGTCGTGCAAACTATACAAATTTCAGCTCATTGTATTAAACGAGTTTTGTTTGTGATGTTCGATATGAATCTTACATTATTTATGAGACTTACAAGACCCATTAACATAATGAATTTGACTCAAACTACAAATTTTGTTGAGATTCTGTGTTAAACATGAAAATTCTAAATTTTACATTTGGGTATATCTCTCTTTGTACATATACATATATCTTATAGCTATTTAATTTGAATTAAAATTATTTTTATATAGGTTACCTGTCCTCCATCCAAGAAATGCTAAACAAGTCACCCAAGCAAGTATGGTATTCCTCGGGAGGGCCTGGAGATTGCCCTGGGCAATAATAAGCAAAGCTGTTCTCATGAGGGTTTGCTGCAGAAACTGCATATACCCCAATATTCCCTGGCAGAATCCCATCAAACATGCTCCCAGATTCACAAGCTTCAAGGTAGAAAACCTTCAAAAATGGCAACAACAAAGTTGATTAACTCTCAACGGATTTTTTTTTATAACCATTAATAGTCTTCTGACCCAAACCTTAACTTAATACATCGATGAGTTTTCCGTTTTTATTATGTAATAATATCAAGACATTTTTTGAAGCGAGACTCATCGAAATAAAGTCCGTACGTATTTTAACTTCACCAATATAAGGTAAAATAAAATCATGCAAAGACAATAATGTACACATGATCAAATTAGTTTGATATCATATTACAATATTATTTAAAACCTTAAGACAATTAGATGAGAATTTTCAATCCTTATAAATAAGTCTACTTCTCACATAACTATCGATACAGTTATTTCAACAATGAGTAAAATACTTTGTTATTACTATATAGCGTTGCATATTAAAAAATAGCTAAGTAGTTATTTCGATTACATTAGGAATGTACTGAGACTGCAATAATATGGACCTCACCTAATTCGTCCTTGAAAGATGATAGATAGAGAACTAGATTTTGGTTACATTTGTCCAGGAGCAGTAAAGATTACAGATAGAAGATTTATTTTATTAATGATTAATTAACACATTAGCTAATAAAAAAATGCAGTAATAAAAAAGGTAGTACCATTCTTTTGTATGTGTTGGCGGCGTGCTTCTTTTTCAATGTTTCTATAAGGTCCTTGGCGTAGAGCACCCCATTAGGCATCACTGAAAATATCATGGTAAAATAGATTATTTAGTGCTCCTAACACATTCAAACGTGGTAATATTAAAAAATGTATTAGTCTACTAATCGAGTGTTCAATTAATGGGGTTGGATTGGTTGTGAAACTGGTCGCACCATCGAAGGGCTTTTTTGTTGAGATATTAGTAAGGGGATTATTTTTGGGTGATATAATTAAACCCGACTTTTCAATATAAATAAATTTAACGAAATAAGTATAATATTTTCACTACTAGAGTCAAATCACTATACTATTATTTGGTATCATTATCATGTGTATATAATTATTAAATGTATATAATTATTGATTGATGTAGTTTTATATAAGTAGATTTTTTTGTGGCAAAAAGGTTTGAAGTTGATTACTCCCATTTACTATTGCTATCACTTCAGGTGTATATCATTATCACTTCAGATGTACCTCACTATCATCTCATTATATATCATTATTATTTCACATATATGCATGTATTTGATAAAAAGAACATGATGATTCATAATTGGTAAAAATTAATGATCTCAAGTTTGAATCAATTAACTTACTAACTAAGCCCGGAGCACCATGATCAGCGTAGTAAATAAAGATATGGTCATTTGGGCCACTATTTACCACCTTGCCACTGCCTCCGGAGACGGCTGATTTGTTTCCAAGTACCACCGCCAAAAAGTTATCAACCGTACAATCTCTTCCAGTATAATCCTTAACAGAGAATAGGACCAAAGAAAAAGTACAAAACACATAAAATATTCGATATATTTAAACATGTAGAGAACGATAATACTGACATGAAACGACCAGCCCAATTAGGAAAAAAACACAACATGATAATGAGCAAGTCAAATCCGAATTATATCGATCCTACGGAAATTTAGATTTTCTTGTTTGAGACTAGATGTAGTTTTGAATTTGATTTGACGGATCCCTAATTTAAGTGTAAATCCATCTGCATTATATATTAAAATATAGTAAATCAAATATGAAAAATGCAACAAATTATTTGTACTTGGTCAGGCAGGGTGAGGAAGGTGATTTTGGTTTATTCTGGATTGTATAACATTGATCTGGGATCGATTTGATACTGGAAACCCAGATTTTAGATTCAAATCAATTTAAAATTTTGTTCTAAAATGCAGATTTAGACTCAGATTCAGATTCAATCATCAAATAAATTATCCAAATCCATATTCGATCCAACCTAGACTCGTTTAACATGCCATATAACTGTAAATTAACCTTGGGGACTCCATGATAGACATCATTGCCGTTGGGCTCGTTTATGATGACGCCAGGGCGAGGGTTGTAAGGGTTAAAAGCGATGTCGTCGTACATGAAAACGACGACGTTTTCGTCCTTCAGTCCACCTTTCTTCAGTATTTGATATGCATGGCAGATATCAGCCTGTACCACAATAAAATTGTAGCCTTCGATTTGCGTTAAAATAGAGCAAATTGCCCTCAGGTCCCTGTCCTTTGTTAAAATCACTATTTTCGTTCCTCCTATTTTGGAAAAGAGACTTTAGTCCCCCACCTTTGCTTTTTTATCACTCTGAAGTCCCTGGTTCCGGTTTCGGGAAAGTTTTCCGGTAACCAGAGACCTAAATGACCTTTTTGCCCTCATTTAAAAAATTAAAAAAACTCAGATCTCTTGGATTTACGATTTTGCCCCTCCCAAATAATCCCCTCCCCTTCTCTTTCTTTCTCTCTCTCCCCGACGATGAGCCAAAGCTCCTCCACCGTCGTTCCCTCACCAGACCTCGCCGGATCAGTTCCTCTGCCAGGATCGGCCTCTTCCTCGCATTCATCGGTCTCCAAAGCAACTAGTGCACTGGAACCATTCAAACTAAAGAAAGCCAAAATAATTGTGGATCACCGCCCCCCATCTCCCGGGAAAACCAAACGACCACCGCCCTCCACCTACCGGGAAAACCAAACGATCACCGCCTTCGAGAAAACCCAAACAACCCCCCTTCGGGAAAACCCAAACGACCACCGCCCCCCACCTCTTCGCAAAACCAAACGACCTCCCTTCGGGAAAACCCAAATGACCACCGCCCCTTACCTTCCGGCAAAACCCAAATGACCAGCAACTTTTTATCATGAAAATTAAACTCAACCCGAGGTTGAGCTCAAGTACGTACGATCCTTTCCTCTTCCTTACTTGTTATCACGAAAGGAGAAGTCGAACGGAGAAGTCGATGGCGAGGGAGCAGGGCGGAGCGACGGAACAAGGGCGGAGCAAAATCTATTTTTTTTAATTTTTGAAGCAAGGGCAAAAATATCATTTAGGTCTCTGGTTACCGGAAAACTTTCCCGAAACCGGAACCAGGGACCTCAGAGTGATAAAAAAGCAAACGTGGGGGACTAAAGTCTCTTTTCCAAAACAGGAGGGACAAAAATAGTGATTTTAGCAAAGAACAGGGACCTGAGGGCAATTTGCTCTATATCAGCCTGTACCACAATAAAATTGTAGCCTTCGATTTGCGTTAAAATATTAATATTGAGTAACACATGTTATAAAATTGATAGATGACGTGAGAGAATATGTATTTCTCGTGAACGATACGAGATTTACACACTAACAATGACAACCCGGAAAATATTTTTATATATAAATTGTCTACACCTACATAAGTTCATGCTTACATACACCGATTCTTACCTGGTGCCTGTAATTTGCCCACCCATTAGAACCAGCGACCAGAACTGCCCAATGAGTTCTGTTGATTTTAGGGTCGACGTTTTTGGACGCTTCATTCTTCAATTGATGAGAAGAACCCGAGAGAAACTCCGATGCACCTTTGAAGAGTTGCCAGTCGCCGGCAACGGTGGAACTCAACAGGGAAAATAAAATAAGGGCTTGGTATCCGATAGATGTCATTTTGGCATGGACAAAAGTAATAATCAACCTGCAAATTCAAAAATGTTTTTACTAATGATTATATTTCTAGCAAAAACAAGTCTACTATTCTTCCAAACCTTACAACTAGCAATGAACTAATTTTAACCAACGTTAAAAGGTTTTGACTTCACATTGATGTTTGCACGTATTTTGACTAGCAACCGTGCAACAAAAAGAGCATGAGTGAAAATAACAATGAACATAAAATTAATAATAATTCTGATAGTATGTTAAAAATTCAATATTAATTTCAGAATCTTAAAACAATTTATTGATGCACTAAACTAGTGCTCCAATGTTATAATTAGTGTCTTACAATCTCGGCTATATTTATGTTAAATGGAAATATTTTATAGTGGAAGCTACAAACTAGAACATACACATGAAAATAGATAATAAAAAAAGGTAAAATAATAAACGGGATTATACCTTAAAAGAACAAATAGGAGTTAGACCCCTTTGGGATGGCAATTAGTAGAGAAGTATTAGTTATTTATAAATGAGATTATTTGTTTTAAATCAACGGATATGGTGCTCAATTCGGCTAAATATTTATATTTTTATCCGCCGGTTCAGAATTAAATATACGGGCCTCCTAATTGACTTATTTGTACTTTTACTATAAAGGGATCTCTGCATATATAATGTAATCATTCCCCGATATTAGTGTAGCCTCAAGGACAATTTTATGTTAATCCCTAGGAATCTTGAACGGATAGATCGGTAGGAATTTAAAAAAGCAAATTGTCCTCAGGTCCTTGTCCTTTGCTAAAATCACTATTTTCATCCCTCCTGTTTCGGAAAAGAGATTTTACTGCCCCACCTTTGCTTTTTTATCACTCTGAGGTCCCTGGTTCCGGTTTCGGGAAAGTTTTCTGGTAACCAGAGACCTAAATGACTTTTTTGCCCTTGCTTCAAAAATTAAAAAAACAGATCTTGCTCCGCCCTGGTTCCCTAGTTCCGTCGCTCCGCCCTGCTCCCTCGTCGTCGACTTCTCCGTTCGGCATCTCTGAAAAAATGCCCTAGTTTCCTGGTTCGAGGGGTTCTCAATTAACCAAATACACACTTCTCAATCGAAAATTTGAACCAAGATAATCAATTGATTCACTCGCCTTCTTCTCGACATCTCTTTCTCAATTAAACCCAATCTATATACGTGGGTTGAGCTGTGGGCCCGCCGAGATACACTCCAAATCTAAGCTCTAGTTTTATGGCTTACGGCGGGTTCTCGTGGTGGCGAGAGGTGAAGGACTCGGTGGACGAGGACTTCCAGCTAATGCGGGCCTACAAGAACTCGTTTAAGAATCTTGCAAATTCATTCGACTAGGAGCTCGAGAACTTCTTCACCACGATGGCACCGGCGGAGATAGACTTCGTGGAGAGGCTGCATCAAAAGATAAGGGAGTTTCAGCGGGTGTACTTAGCGTCGGAGATCAACCAGAAGGTGCTCGAGCCAGAGAGAGAGACCGAGTGAGAAATGGGCGGACAATATTTTAATCTGTTTTTTTTTTAATTTTTGAAGCAAGGGCAAAAAAGTTATTTAGATCTCTGGTTACCAAAAAACTTTCCCAAAACCGGAACGAGGGACCTCAGAGTGATAAAAAAGCAAAGGTGGGGGACTAAAGTCTCTTTTCCGAAACAGGAGAGACTAAAATAGTGATTTTAGCAAAGGACAGTGACCTGAGGGCAATTTGCTCTTTAAAAAGACTTGAAAATAAAGAATATTTTTTTGTTAGTTAAAAGATAGGGAAAAAAACTCATAGGTCCCTAAGTTTATGTATAATGTACTAGGAGGTCCTCTCAATAGCTACTTAATCTCTTAATTTAGAGAAATAGAACTGATTAGTCCCTGAGTCTATTTTTGGGCAATATTCTTGTATGAAATCTCAAAACTACCCTTTTCTTACTCTCATCCTTTTTAATTCCTCTGTCCCATTCAAAATCTATCTACATTCATCTAATAATTAATAAATCCTTGTAATTAGCAGACCCCATTAACATATAATTACAATTACCCGTCATTCGACAATACAAAGTTAATAATTCTCTGAATATTAAACAGAACTAGCCAAAAATATATGTTCTCTCTCCCCTCATCTTAACATTATTACAGAAACATAGGAAAATAAAATAAAAATCCAAGCTTTGCCCCTTTTGACTTGGTTTGATTTAAGAAATCAACATGGGATTGGAATCCGCTGGTGGGTCCTGCGAATTATAGAGTAAAGTTTGGGTCTTAGCGCCCAAATCGGGTCGGTGATCCATTTGGGCGGTGCTCGCTCTTCTTCTTCTTTGTTGTTGTTGTTTTTGGTGTCGGGAGTGTGTGTTTCCTTGTGTGGGTCAATGGATGGGGTGGGCCCTAGTGGAGTGTCGAAATCGTGGTAGCGCGACCTCCTCCCTCAGCTCCAACCGGCCATGGCGAGTCAACCGGTATCGGCCTTTCCCCTCCAGGCCTCGCCGTTGCAGCTGCCCGCATCATCCCCCCTCGCAGATCCCCTCCGCCCGCCTCCAACAACAGCAGCGGCCACCCATGGCCCGGGCGGTCCCCTCCACCACACTCCCCAACCTCAAGCATAGCTCTGGAGTGTCGGGCCACCCTTCGCCCCGCCGAGAAACGTCGGGCCCAACTTTCCCGACTCTTCGCCACCGACGTTGGACTTTTCTGGCTGACCAGCCGTCGCCCCTTGCTTCTGGTGGTCTGGTTGGCCTCCGCGCGGGCCCGAGTAGCTTCCGACATTGCTTTTGTCTGTGTTATTGGCTAGGCAAAGGATTAGTGAAAAAATGCAATGGAATTTAATGAGATTAATTTTTTAATTTTTTGGGTGGAAGATTGAGGATTTAATAAGTATGAAGAGAGGATGAGGAGAGGATAGATAAGGGGGTGAACGAATGAAGAAATATGAGTGTAGGAAAAGGGTAGTCTTGGAATTCCATAAAAGAATATTGACCAAAAAATAGACCCAAGGATTAATGAGTTCTATTTCTCTAAACTGAGGGACTAAATAACTATTGAGAGGACCTCCTAGTACATTATACATAAACTTAGGGACCTATGAGTTTTTTCCCCTAAAAGATATTAGTTCCAATCCTATTTATGATATTGGAATTGGATTTACATATTATTTTGGTCATCTGGGATGCGTGACTCTTGCACTTTTCCACATCACCCTACCATTTTTCTAATTTTGGTCACTACATTCCCAGATGGCGTTTTAGTCCAACGGTCCTCATACGCAGGCTTTTCTGCATGATGGGCTTTTTCCAGTTGTGGCACAAGTTCTCTAATTTGATTTTCTTTAACTTCTTGCTACTGACTCTCGAAAATCTTCTTTTCATCAATCAAGGAATGATTACCAGATTGGTTCAAAATTTTTTAATAAACTGAGACATTTTGTGAATATTTCTCACGTACATGTCTAGTTTCAATAATTCAGAACAAGTATCTTTGTCTCAAATTATAATTTTGGGCTTGTTTCTAATGAACTCATGATTCCAGACTTTTCGATTACTTGTACATGGATTTGGTTGGCTACCTTATTATTTAAGAGCATTTTAGTCTTAATTGCCAACTAAAATTTATCTCATTACAAAGAAATAAAACATTTTATAAAATCGAATAGTTCAAATTTATTCCGATATCTCTGATTTTGTTTATTATGTTCAATTACACAAATATTGTTAAACCATCAAGAGTGTGATGAATTGACGACATATGGAGTAATCATTAATTCATCGGATTACTGATGATACACAAATCTTCCTTGGTTATATTCCAAAATATACATTCTGATTTTTTATTTTAATTAAAAAATCTGTTCTATTACACTTTAAATACTCAATTTCATTTAGGAGTCAGTTTGGAGCATACTGCATCGGCTGCTTCAGCCATTTCCTCCACATTCGCTCCAGCATTGCACATGTTGGCCATTGCTCTGGTGTACTTCATCCCATACCTTCTCAATGATCCACAATTTTCCTCGTACACTCTCACCTGTATATACATAGACATGCAGTCAGTTCATGAAAGTCCGTTACAAGCATGTATAAGGGTTACCACGCTTCCGGTTCCTGAACTTCTAGTTACGATTATGAAACAATCAGTTTTAAGGTTCCAAATATATAGAACTTAGATACCACCCTAAAAGGTTCCAAGGCAGGTACATACTATGACATTAATAAAATCGATTTTACTAACCCAAAAAAAGTTTCAAGACAGTTGCTAGAACCGCCGGTTCATTTTCCTTTTATAAAATAGAGCAATTTTATGGTTTCGCTTTATAAAAATCTGGCCCGGTTCAACAATTTCACGAATCTCGATTCGAAAATTTGAAAAGTATGTGAGGGTGATCAGACCTTCTAAGAAGGCTCCCGGATGGTTCACGTTCCAATTACTGAAATTCCGTTGGGTGTCGCACACAACCATGTCAAGTCTACCAATAATTCAAATTCGAGCTAAACCAAACTATAAACGCGACAAAATTGTTCCTAGAAGGTTTCATAAGCATACTCACTACTTGAACTTAAAATTTCTGGTCAATGAATATGTACTTATCAAAATATAACTTGCTTACCATAAACTTCAAGCAATCCCAGTCATCGACGAGAGGATGGCCCCGAGGCCGTACGAAATTGAGAATGGAATCCAATCTTGACTCCCCAAACATGGTCTTAGCAATCTGCTTCACGGCGGTGTCCACGTGGGATCTCTGGGCTATAAGATTCCTGAGGTTCTCTTGTGCTTCTTTCTTCTCCATCGATCCTTTCTCTGCTTCATTGAACTGTTTCAAGACAACAAAATATCTCTATCAGAAAAAATAACAGCAATGTTATTAAAAAGGGGATCCACATTTTCTCCGTCGGTCCAATGAGGTGAACCAACCAATTTGACCGATTAAACCAGTGGTCAACAATGTTGACTAGAGGTCCAACCATCAGCCATGGTTCGTCGCGGTCCAAACATTGACTAGACCACGGTTTTACAAACAGTGCTATGTAGTGCACAGATCGTTGGCAGAAAATCATCTCGTCTCAAGTTCGAACTCTAGAAAATAAGGAAATTCTGATAACCTTGTACGTCAAATGAAGGAGCTCGGCGTCACGTTGATGAACAACATTTCCTGTAAAATGGTTGGTGGTGGGAGCTTGGTTTCTGTATTCTGAAAGAGTTGAATCTTCACTTGCGGGATTTCTTCCCATGAATAAGGCTCGTAGGTCCTTGCCGATCTCTAGATCACCATATCTCATCACGTGAGAAGTCATGTCCTTGTAATTCCCAGTTAATGTCCTATTTCTCACCTGCAGAAAAATATAATAAATAGTAGCGAGAAATAGGAGAGACAGAAGGTTGGTTCGATTGTGCTTAAAAAAATGTTGAAAAGAGAGAATACAAACCACTTGGTACTGCTTTCTAAGGGTCTCTTTGTCCGAATCGTGGAAGTCACTGCATGCAAAATCACACAAAAAAGGCACAAAGTTTGAACTAATTCCATACAAAGCACATTGGACCAAAAAATTAGTTTATTTTATCACTAACGACAATATTTTGTGCTTTTTACGTACTTTTTTGTTTTGCACAAGGTTAACAAATTAAAAACTGTGCTCGATTTATTTTTGTGGATGTTCAATGTTGTATGACTTTTAAATTCGAATCAACATTATTATTTCCTTATATATGTATATAATTTACCTGTCATCCATCCAAGAAATGCTAAACAAGTCACCCAAGCAAGTATTGTATCCTTTGGGAGGGCTTGGGACCAATGTTGGACAATAATATGCGTAGCTGCTCTCACTAGGGTTGGATGCAGTAACTGCGTATATGCTAAGGTTGTTTGGAAGAATTCCATCAAACATGCTTCCAGCATCACAAGCTTCCAGGTAGATTACCTTTAAAACATGTGGGTTAGGAGCTCAATGGTTCGTGTGAGAAACAATGGTTCAAATGATTAATATGTTGTGATATTATATTAATCACCAACAAATACTTATGTCAATTGACTAGACATTTATTTTCGGTTTAAGTTTGTCTCGAAATTTGAGTTCTTATAAAAATATTATATATATTTTTTAGATTTTGTTACCGTTGAAGTCTTACCTGATACAAATCAAGATAAGTCACTTCAGTGGGATAGACACCAAATAGGATAATTAAATAAAAAGTTATGTATTTCAAATTAAAAATTTTAAGATAGTGAACATGCAATTTTCAGGTTTATTAACAAATTTATTTTAACTATAACTATAATTAGCAAAGTAATAATCTTACAATGCAAACAATTATACGTTATAAATTTAAAATAGTTGGATATACCATTTTTTTGTATGACTTGGCAGCGTGCTTTATCTTCAACATTCGTATGAGGTCAGTAGCGAAGAGCACATCACCAGGCATCACTACAAAATTAAATATTAATTACTGATCAATGTCTAATTTTATGATTGATTAGACAAACATAGAAAAGTATCTCTGGAATTAAATAAAAAGGGAAATATTGTTCTTTGTTAAGAAAAAATTTAATGCTCCCAACTCATGAGATCTCGGGCTATTGAATATTTTTAGGAAGAATTTATCTCATTTTTTTGACAAAATTGAATTATTCGGACTGATAAATACTCAAGACAATAAAATGTGTAAAAAGTTCGAATTAATTAACTTACTAACTAAGCCTGGACCACCATGGTCAACGAAGTAAATAAAGATGTGGTCATTTGGGCCACTATTTACCACCTTGCCACTTCCTCCGGTGAGTGCTGATTTATTTCCCAGAACCGCGGCAAAAAAGTTTTCAAGTGTACAGTTATTTCCGGTATAATCCTAAACAAGGAAGAAGACAAAATTTAAGATAACGTTGAAATAAAATTTCCAAACTTATTAATGATATCGTGAATTAACCTTAGGAACTCCATCGTAAACATTATCGCCGTTGGGCTCGTTTATGATTATGCCACGGCGAGGATTCTTAACGTTAAATGCGATGTCGTCTTTCATGAAAACGACGATGTTTTCATCCTTGAGTCCACCTTTCTTCAGGATTTGATATGCATGGCAGAGATCAGCCTGTAACACAATACAAACAAAATTAACAGCAACAATTATGCCATTTCGTGCTAATTATACAAAATGGAGTAATATATAAACGTTATACTAGATGAATTCCTAAACAAGTCCTCACCAAACGAAACTAATCTTGTCGAAACTTGCATAGAATATTATTATTAGTAAAATTTTATAGAATTTCAATATAGTAATTTTTATATAGAAACCTGCATAAATTTTGACTTTGTTCAACCTAAGTTGAAACGAAAATTGTGTGAAATGACAACAGTCAAAGAATAAACCCAGTCTGATATAATGTTATCATCAAATTTATCATGTCGCGGTAATTATTCAAATCCAGTGATATATAACACATTAGTTTATATGAATTTCTCGAAATTTCCCTCCATCTCCTAGAAGTTTGTATAAATTTTGATTTTGTATAATATATTGTAATACCATATTATAAACAAGCTCAGTGTACATATACACATATATTGTACCTGGTGTCTGTAGTTTGACCACCCATCCGAACCAGCGACCAAAACTGCCCAACGAGTTCCATTGATTTTAGGGCCGGCATTAATGGGCGACTCCAATGCGTCTTTGAAGAGTTGTTGCTCACTTAGACCGGTGGAGCTTAATAGAGCAAATAAAATTAGGGTTAAATACCCAACAGAAACCATTTTGGTATTCAGAGAATATATAATCAACCTGCAAAACCCATTAAAGAAAATTTAATTAGCTTTTATCTCTAACAAAGAAATTACATTAAAAGTATGAAAAATGAACGTGGTGGAAGTTGGAGAAATTGATTAAACAAAGAGAAGAGGGGGATGGATACTAGGAGGAATTTAACCTTGGACGATCGAATATCAGTAGACCAAGAAGAACTGCTTGTTTATAAGATTTTTTGGGTCAAATCATTAGTATTCAAAAACAAACAATATCATGTCCTAAAGGGTGTCTCTCTTAAGTCTTAATTATACCGGGCCACCTAATTGAGCTACTTGTACTTTAAATAGGAAAGAGATCTCTTTTTTTTGGTAACTAGTGGCCTTTAAAGGACGCATCAAATTAGTACTTAAGAGAACATTTGGAAAGTCAAAGAAATTGAATTTGGATTTCCATTTTTAGATTTGAGTTTTGGTAGTTTTTCTGAATTAATTTATATCGATCCAATCTCGTTCAAACTTTAAACTCAGGAAACAATTTTTTTAAATGATAGAATTTCTAAATACGAATAAAATCTACTGTAATCGTACTTTAAAACATGGTTTTAATAGAAAAGAATCGAAAGATACAAATCAGCCCCAAAGTTTTACTTGCTATAATAACCGCGCAATCGAACCCAAATATAAAAGAATGCATCACTAAACACTTGTGGAGAGAGAATAACCGCCATTCAACGATTCTGTGTATTAGTCTGTCAACGTCTCTTGAAAACCTTGGGATGCATTCTGCGATTTCTCGTCCGAGCTGACTTGGACAAATCTCATGATATTACAAATTAGAGAAAAAAAATTGTACCTTGTTTATATAGATAATAAAAATTAAATTACTTGAATATTTTAGACAATAAGAATTATAACTTTTACTCTCTTAATTTTCACCCTATTTAAATATGCGACGTCCTAAATTTTCAATCATCCACTTTTAATTTTGGATTTCTTCAAAGATGTGTGCCCAAATAAGATGCACATTGTTTATTAGAATAGTACTAATTAAAATACTTAACCATTTCAGACAATATAAAGCATTTGCAGAATAGCATAAGTAACCTCCTGGGATGTTTCCGTGCATACGAGTAAGGATTAAACACGCTAAAAAAAATTCATGTTGGTTTGTGGAATTAATTGCTCACATCACGAAGTGTATACCATGACATTTGTTAGGATTTGAATCCTGAATTTTCGTAATATTTACAACATTTGTCATTCAAATACAAGTGTTCCTGCATCAAGAATTTCACCCCGATTGGCAACGCATAGGTGCATGGTGCTCTATGAAACATAGCATATCCCATTGCCCCCGAAAAGATCTTTGCAACACATTATGTTCGGGTCATAACTCTACCAAAAAAAGACAAGTCGAATAACAGAGAATATCGATCAAATCAGTTTCGGTTAAGCAGAGATGTCCTGATATAGTTATAGTTTCTTTCATGACAAACACACAATAATTTACCAGAGACCCAGGCATGAAATACAATGCGAGAGGAATAACGCATGCGTGCTACCATAAGTCGTGACTCGTGAAGTCACCCTTTCTTGTTTTCACCGCTGGCGTCCCTCCTTCAACCGGAGGGAAGGGCGAGCGAGGGGTTGTGGGAATGTCAAGCTCTGATCTTGTGGCGCTTTTTGTGGAGCGATTTCCTTTCCAATGGAATAGTGAGCTCTCTGTAACTTCTTTGATCGCCATTACAAGGTTATTGAATCTTTCGACCCTATTAAGCTTTCGGACAGAGAAGCATGCTTTGGCTTCATGAAAGTTCCTATTGCCAATACGCATCTCCTTCCTCAACGACTATGTTGTGGACTCTAATAAGATTTTGGTCTCAATCTCAAAATTCTTGTAATTTTTTGGTGATCCGTATTCTCCAGTAGTCGCTTCATTCCGAGCGACCGCTAGCACTGTGACCATGTCACAAGCCCAGCGACTGTTACACTACCAGCGACCGCTAGGATCAATATTGCTTCTCTAGAACAGCGATCACTATAAGTCCAATGGTCGCTGTTTCTGCAGTTTTCTTCCTAATCAATAATTAGAGTTAGGGTCAGTTATCCTCCACTATAGATATATGATCTTTGCACGTCTTATGACCCAAGATAATTGTGTGTTGAAAATACCAATTATAACGCTTCTCTATCATAGTGAAACTCCTTGCCGTCATGCACCCATACTTAAGCTAGAAGGGATTTGTATGACGAAAGATCTTACTAGTAAGATGCATTTAAAACAGAAGTTGTTCTTGCACAAATTACAAGAGGGAGGTAACTTGTTACAACATATCTTTTATTTTAAAGAGATCGTTATTGACCTAGTGTCTATGGAAGTCAAGTATGATGAAGAAGATTTGGGTCTAATCCTATTGAGTTCGCTGCCAAGTTCTTATTCCAAGTTTAGAGATACAATCCTTTAGAGTCGTGATACCCTCACTCTTAATGAGGTTTATGAAGTCTTGTACGCCAATGAGAAGATGCAACAAATGGTGTTTGCTAATGGTTCAAGCGGCTCTCATGCTGAGGGCTTACTAGTTCATGGTAAATCAAAGGAGAAGAGCTCAAACAATGGATCTCGTGATAAAAGTTCGAACGGTAACAAAGGCTGCTCAAAATCCAAAGGCAAGAATAACAAATCTTGTAATACTATAGGAGAAATGGGCACGATATCTCTGAGTGATATAAGTTGCAGAACAAGGAGAAAAGGAATAACACAAATAAGTCTGAGACTGATGGTTCTGCAAATTGTGTTCCCGACAATGAGACTCTTATCGTTATTGTTTGATGTGTTGATACTAATAGTGAGTGGATTCTTGATTTAGCTTGCACATATCACATGTGCCCTCGTATAGATTAGTTTATGACCTTCAAACCAACTCTTAATGCTGAATCTTTTATGGGCTATGACAACTCATCAAGCAAGATTGAAGGTATTGGTTCTATCTAGATCAAGATATTTGATGGCTCGATTAAAAACATGACAGATGTGCTGTAATGCCCCACGATTTGACTGATTGTCTCTACTAAACCAATATGGGTTTTTTCAACATGCTTTATCCTCACTCACATGCACCTTGGAAAACTTTCCAGGAGGTCACCTATCCTGATTCTACCTTTGGCTAAACACATTTAACCTTGGAGTTCTTTTAGTATGTGCGTCCGAAAACAAGGTGCACCTTGTTGGTATGATTGTGACACCCCGTATATATACTATGTGCAAGGCTTAAGTGATTTGATTGTTATTATCCATACAAACAAGGTGCACCTTCTTTTCAGACACATATCTTGAAAGAACTTTAAGGTTAAACACGTTTGACTGAGGGTAGGATCACGATGGGTACCTTCGAGAAAGTTTCTTATGATACGTGCGAGTGAGGACAAAGCATATAGAAAAGATCCATGTTGGTATAGTGAAGTCAATCGATCAAATCATGGGGCATTACATTTGGTTTTAGAGACACCTTGACTTATACGGTGTGATTCGTAGATCGAATGCACCTACAAGTGAGAGATTCTGGGATTATGTGTGTCTAGCACAACGAGGACATCGCGTATTTAAGGTGGGGTGAATGTAATACCCCGTATATATACTGTGTGAAAGGCTTAAGTGATTTGATTGCTACTATCCATATAAAAAATATGTACTTTCTTTTCGAGTGCACATCCTAAAAGAACTCCAAAGTTAAACTCGTTTGGCCGAAGGTAGGATCAAGATGGCTGACCTCCTGGGAAGTTTTCTAGGGTGTGTACGAGTAAGGACAAAGCATACTGAAAAAACCTATATTGGTATAGTGGAGATAGTCGGTCAAACTGTAACAAGGTACACCTTCTTGTCGGGCATACATCCTGAAAGAACTCCAAGGTTAAATGCGTTTGGCCGAAGGTAGGATCAGGATGGGTGACCTCCAGGGAAGTTTTCCAGGGTGTATGCAAGTAAGGACAAAGCATGCTGAAATGACCTATGTTGGTACAGTAGAGCTAGTCTATCAAATTACGGGGCATTATATTTGGTATCAGAGCTACCTTGACTTGTATAGTGTGATTCAGAGATCGAATGCACCTATAAATGAGGAATTCTGGGATTGTGTGTATTTGGCGCGACGAGGACATCGCATATTTAAGAAGGGATGAATGTGATACCCCATATATGTACTGTGTGAAAGTCTTAAGTGATTTGATTGTTACTATCCATACAAACAAGGTGCACCTCTTTTCCAGCACACATCCTGAAAGAACTTCAAGGTTAAACATATTTGGCCAAAAGTAGGATCATGATAGGTGACCTCTTGGAAAGTTTCATAGGGCGCGTGTGAGTGAGGATAAAGTATACTGAAAAGACCCGTGTTGGTATAGTGGAGCTAGTCAATCAAATCACGGGGCATTACATGTGCGCTATATTCCAAGGATGAAGAGAAATCTTATCTCGCTGAGTGTCCTTGATAATAAAGGATACAAGTTTGCTGGTAGAGAGGGTGTTTTGAAGATCACGAAAGGCTCTCTTGTCATAATGAAAGCTGATCTGAGGAAGTCAAATGGACTCTACTTTCCCTAAAGTTTGACAATCTCAGGTACTGCTTCTCCTATTATTCGACGTAATATTTCTGATAATAATAATATTTTTAATTTATGACATATGCATCTCGGGCATATGAGTAAATTTGGTCTGGCAGAGTTAAGCAAGCGTGGACTCCTTAATGGTTATATCAATGACCATCTGAAGTTTTGTGAGCACTGTGTCTTTGGCAAGAACAAGAGGGTGACATTCAACACCGCTACTCACACAATGAAAGGCATTCTTGACTATGTGCATTCTGATCTTTGGGGACCAGCTTAGGAGACATCTATTGGTAGATCCCGTTATATGATGACCATCATTGATGACTACTCCAAGAAGGTGTGGTCTTATTTCTTGAAGTACAAGTCTAATGCATTCTCTACATTCAAAGAGTGGAAGACCATGGTCGTAAAGCAAACTAAAAGGAAGGTAAATAAGCTTCACACTGATAATAGTATGGAATTCTGTTCAAATAAGTTTGAATCCTACTATAAGTCTCATGGTATTATTAGGCATTATATCATTCCCCATACTCCCTAACAAAATGGTATAGCCGAGCATATAAATAGGACTATTATTTTCAAGGCCTGTTGTATGTTGTCTAATACAGGATTGCATAAGCATTTTTGGGCTAAAGCTGCCTCCACTGCTTGTTATTTGATTAACAAGTCTTCTTTCATTGCTATTGATAAGAAGACCTCAATTGAGGTATAGTCTGGAACTCCAGTAGATTACTCTTTTCTAAGAGTTTTTGGCTACCCTGCCTATGCCCATGTTGATAATGGAAAGCTGGAGTCTAGGACCGTTAAGTTTATCTTTCTTGGTTATAAGCTCGGTATTAAAGGTTTTAGGTTATGGAATCCTGAAACCAAGAAGATGGTAATTAGCAAAAATGTTGTGTTTAATCAGACTACTATGATTCGTGATGATGCTCCATTTGATCCTCCTACTGATGTTTCTATTGAGAGTGCACAGAAATCCAATGTTGAGATGGAGCATATTATTAATTAAGGTAATAAAGAAGATGTTGATGTTCTTGCACTTGTTGATAAGGATTCCCTAGTTCTGGCGCACACTTCTCCACGGTCTATTGTGGCAGATAGACTTACGAGAAACATATGACCTCCTAAGAGATATAAAGATGAAGCTAATTTTGTTTCCTTTGCTCTTAATATGGCAGAAGAGATTAAAAAGTCACCAAGCCCTCTACTTATTCTAAGGCCATTGTTGATGATGATAGTAGTAAGTGGATTATTGCTATGAATGATGAGATGGAGTCACTTGAAAAAAATAGTACTTGGGATCTTGTCTGATTACCTATAGATAAGAAACCAATCCGATGCAAGTGGATTTACAAGAGGAAAGAAGGCATGTCTCCAAGTGATGAGACAAGGTAAAAAGTAAGGCTGGTTGCTAAAGGCTAAAGCTAGATTCTAGGTATTGACTTCAATAAAGTTTTTTTGCTATTGTTAAGCATAGTTCTATTCTTACTCTACTCAGCATAATAGCTACACAAGACTATGAGTTTTAGTAGTTAGATGTTAAAATTGCATTCTTACATGGGGAGTTAAAAGCGGACATTTATAAGGATCAACCAGAAGGTTTATTATCCTTGGAAAAATAGACATGGTCTGCAAGTTGAAGAAGTCTCTTTGTGGATTGAAATAATCTCTAAGACAATGGTATAATAGGTTTGACACTTTTATGCTTTCTCAAGACTTTAAAAGGTCTGATTATAATATTTGTGTTTATTTGAAGTCTGTGACTGGTTCAGCTATTTATCTACTCCTTTCTATTGATGCTATGTTGATTACTGCTAAGGATAAGGAAGAGATTGATAAGTTAAAAAGACAGTTGCGTAGTGAATTTGAGATGAAGGATTTGGGTATAGCAAAAAAGATTCTTGACATGGAGAATTCTAGAGATAGACCCTCTTGAAAGTTACCTCAGTCAAAGGGGTTATATTGACAAGATACTTTGCCATTTCAATATGTATGATGCTAAGCCGGTGAAGACTCTATTGGCTGCACATTTTAGATTATCGAATGCTCTATATCCACAGTTAGATGATGATGTAAATTACATGTCAATGGTCACATGCTCTAGTGCAGTTGGTTCGCTAATATATGCCATGGTATGCTCACGCCCGAATTTGTCACATGCATTGAGTGTTGTGATGAGTGCTTAAAACACTCATTACTTATGTCTATTTTATAGTTTGTTCTTAGTGTTTTAGGTTGTTTTATTTTAAGTTTTTGTCATCTTTGTCTTGGTTTTCTTTATTTCATGTTTTTAGTCGTGTATTTTGTTTCTCATTATGTTTTATGGTTTTGGGAGCTAATTCGAGGAAATGGATGACGACCGAGTTAGACGAGCGGATGCATTGACGAGAGGAGAGATGTAAAGGAGAGAAGAGCAAAGCTGAGGACCTGGCACATGCCAGAGATAGGTGGCATACGCCAAGGATGCACCAGGAGCGAATGACCACGACTAAGATTGATGGATTGTGAACGACCAAGCATCTGAAGATCTGGCGTACGCCAGGCATAGTTGGCGTACGCCAGACCAGACAGTGACACTACCAACCACTTGCCTCTTTGAGTGGAAAACATTGGAGGGGGCAATGCACTCGAGATTTTTAGCCTTCTTGTGACCTTGGCAGACCATTATGGTGTAGAGGTGGATAGTTGTTAGGATATTAAGTTAGTTTACATTTGTTTGACTTTTGACTTTTGTTTTTATGCAAATAATGAACATTAGTATAGAATAGACAAGTGTGAGTAAGAGAGAGAGGGAGGAGCACGAACTTGGGCTATCCTTTCTGTGAAGAACTTGAGGAAAAGCTGAGGATCACCTTGTAAAGCTTTCTTCTCTTATACTCTTCATTTTTTTAATTAATGCTAAGTATGTTCATGTTTTTGATTATATTGTTCTTTGCAAGCATGTGTGAGTAGTTGATCTTTGAGTTTGGTGGCTTAAAGCCACTACTTAGTCACGGTTTAGAGGGTTAAAAACATGATGAACATGTCAAACTAACGAACTTAATGCCATGCTAAACTTGTTTGATCACCAAGGTTAGAAGATAGTTTAAACTTGAAACCGAGAGGAGATAGTTTAAATGGAAAGGTTAGTTAGATAAGTTGCTGGTTCGAGTTGCTAATACTCTTACTCAGTGATATATTGTCCTTAAAGTGATGCACATAGTTGGTTCTTTGCTGTGCTTAGTTGGTTTTTGGGGTCGAGAGAACATCTTATCATTCTAAGCATGGTAAAGAAGAAATTTAGGCCTTTCTAGCACGAGAGTGTAGTTTGGTTGATTTCGAAACACTAGGACCATGTTATGTACTTAGTAAACCTTCTGAATTCGATGATTATTGTGGTTGTAAGTTCACTTTGCTCATTTGTGCAATATAAGTTGTTAAGAATCTGTTTTGAATACCAAACCTTCAAGTAACAAAATTCATAATTTGTTAGAGTAGTAAACCAACTTAGAACGAGAGTTTCCATCAAACCACTTCATAATTTGATCTTAGACAAGTTACAAAACCAAGTTGAAGTTTTAAACTCGGTCCTTGTGGGACGATATTCCCTTACTTACTCATTTGTGCAACTCTGCTAAAAGAACTGCTGTGTTGGCGCATGCCAGAAATAGGTGGCGTACGCCAACTTTGGCCATCCAAGGCAAAACTCTAATGCCAGAAGAGTTGGCGTACTCCAACTTTTCAAAAATGTAAAACCTGGCGCACGCCAGGAACTTTTGGCGTACACTAGGTCGTCCAGACAGACGACCTGTCATCTAGAAAAACAACAGAAAACTTATAAGGATAAGAGCAGACCCTCTCGTCTGAGAGGCTTGAGAACAAATTGGCACTGTTACCGGGGATCGAGTTTTAAATACTTGATTTGGTGAACGAACTTGGGTTAGGAAAACTTTTTATGTGTTCTAATAATAGTATAATATAATAATAAAAAAAACAAAAAAAATTTTAGTGTTAATTTTTAGCGTTACTTGCAAAACAAGTTACTAAGGAGGAAAATTATGTGCATGCCCTTAACCAGGTCAACCAAAAACCTTCTGTTAGAATTTGAAGAAGACATTACTCAATTAGAAAGGTCATTGTGCAAGGAAAAAAGAGATAAATCAAGGATGGATAAAAGACAAGAAGGACAAGGAGCTGAGGCTCAAGCACTTCGACAATCTCTATTGGACCATAGAAGACCGACATATGAAGGAGCAAAAATAGGAATCCAGCATCCAGCTATTGAAGCTAATCACTTCGAAATCAAGCCGGCAGTGATTCATATACTTTAAGCATCAAGTCAGTTCTATGGACTACCTAATGAAGACGCAAATGATCATCTTGGAAACTTCATGGAATTAGCTAATAACTTCAAGTATCAGGGAGTTTCTGATGATGTCATTAAGATAAGAATGTTTCCATACACGCTTAGGGACAAGGCTAAACTGTGGTATAAGCAACTTAAGGATACTCAAATAACTACTTGGGCAGAACTTGCAAATGCTTTTTAGGATCAATATTTCCCATACTCGAGGACAAGTAAGCTAGTCAAGGAGATCACAAATTTTGAACAATATGAAGGAGACTCTTTGAGTAAAACTTGGGAGAGATTTAAGGGATTGTAGAGGAGTTGCCCATACCATGGTTTATCGAAGGAGTCTTTGCTAAAAACTTTTTATTTTAGCCTTTTACCAACAACAATGGGAACTGTTGATGCTGCTTCCAATGGGAATTTTCTGAGGAAGGAAAGAGATGAAGCCTACCATGTTCTGGAAGAGATGGCAGCAACAAACAGGATAATCGCAAATGAGAGAAAGAAACAGCCTGTCAGAGAGCTTAAAGAACTAACTGAGCGAAGTGAGAAGAGAGGAATGATTGAACTTAATGCTTCCTCATCATTACAAGCTCAGGTAGATTTAATGGCAAAACAGTTACGTGAATTGACCTGTAGCAAAGTTGATGCTGTCGCTATTCAACAAAATTGTGAAGCGTGTGGTAACATTGGCCACGACATGAGTCAATGTGCCATGATGAACCAACAAACTGAGCCAGTCAATTTTGTTAGTGGTCAAGGATAAGGAGGAAATAAGATGGGGAACAATCCATATTCTTCAACATACAATCCTGGATGGAGGAATCATCCTAATTTCCCGTGGAAAGATAGGAGCAATGAAGATAACATGGCAATTGTTCCTGATAAAGGACTACCATTACGTGCATCACAACAAGGACCACCACCTGGTTGAAAACCACGTGGATTTTTGGGAGAAAGAATGGGGGCCCTAGAGGAAAGATTTGACAAGGTAGAGAAATTCATCCAACAGACTGGAGAATCATCTACTAACCAAAGCCAAATCTTGAAGGTCTTAGCAAGCCAAGAGGCAAGGCAAAATAATTTGGAACAATTCCTTAGGGGGCAATCAATTGCTATACAAAACATGGAAATACAACTTAGGGAAATTACAAAGGCAAATGCCCAAAGAGCAATAGGTTCACTCCCTAGTTCTACTGAAGAAAATCCTTGAGGTCATGTAAATGCTATCGCTTTAAGGAGTGGTAAAGAATTAGCCTCTCAAACAGTCAACAAGAAGGCTAAAGAAAGTGAAGTGGTGGACTCTGACAAAGATAAGGTTGACGATGTTGTGGAAGAGAAAGTTGAACAACTGCCACAAGAAAAAACTTTACAAGATAAAGTTGCAGTAGAAGAAGAAGTTTACGTACTGCCACCCCCAATGATTCCCATTCTACCTTATCCGCAAAGGGTAAAGAGAAAGTCGGGAATGGATGAGAAATTCCTCCATTTTATGGAGAAAATGAAGGATGTACAAATCAGTGTCTCTTTTCTTGAGATGCTAGATCAAGTTCCACACTATGCCAAATTTCTAAAGGAACTCGTCTTGAAGAAGAGGAAGTGGGAAGATAAAGAGACAGTCGCCCTCACGGTAGATTGTAGCTCTCTAATCTTGAAAAATATTCCCACTAAGCTTCAAGATCCTGGGAGTTTCACTATTCCTAGTTTTATTGGTGACATTAAGTTTCTAAAGTGTTTATGTGATTTAGGCGCAAGTATTAACTTGATGCCTTTATCGACATTTTGCAAACTAGGGCTGTGTGATATTAAGCCAACTTCGATGCTACTCCAGTTGGCAGACCAAACTATAAAGAAACTATTCGGTATGGTTGAGGATGTCCTGGTAAAGATCGACATGTTCATCTTTCCAGTTGACTTTGTGGTTCTGGATTTTTCGGAGGACAAAAATTGTCCACTAATTTTTGGCAGACCCTTCCTCAACACAGCACATGCATTGGTAGATGTACATAATGGTAAATTGGTTCTACGAATTGGAGATGAGAAGGTTGAGTTTAAAATGACAAGTGTGATGCATCATCCTCTTGATGAAGGGATGTGTATGAAAATTGATGTTGTTGATGAATGTATTCTCGAATGTTGTAAGGAAAATATTTTTGAGAATAGAGGATAAAGGACAATACGAAGAAGAAGAGGAAATTGTGAAAGAAGTGAAGGAGGATGTCGATACGAAAAGTCTACTTGAGGAATTGGAAATTCATTTGAGATATCAAACTCCACCCTCAATTGTGAAAGCTCCATCCTTGGAGTTAAAAGAACTACCCTCTCATCTAAGATATGCATTCTTAATAGATGGAGGTAGGTTACCAATTATAATCTCGAACAAGCTCTCCAAGGATGAAGAGGACAAAGTGCTCACAATAGTGAACAAACGAATTAAGGCAATTGCTTGGCAAATCTCAGACATCAAGGGGATAAGCCCAGAAATTGTAATGCACCATATTCACATAGAGGATGGAGCAAGGCCTAGGGTAGACCGACAAAGGCAACTGAATCCTAACATGAAAGAGGTTGTAAAGAAGGAGGTGATCAAGCTTCTAGAAGCAGGCATTATTTATCCAATTTCGGATAGTGAATGGGTTAGTCCAATCTATTGTGTTCCCAAGAAAGGAGGAATGACAGTGGTAATCAATGATGAGGGGGAACTCATTCCAATACGTACTGTGACCGGTTGGAGAGTGTGTGTTGACTATAGAAAATTAAATGATGCCACACGAAAGGATCATTTTCCTTTGCCATTCATTGATCAAATGTTGGAAAGGATAGCGGGGTATTCTTACTATTGCTTTTTAGATGGGTACTCAGGGTACAACCAAATAGCAATATACCCCAGAGATCAAGAGAAAACATCTTTCACTTGTCCTTTCAGTATTTTTGCTTATCGCAGAATGCCTTTTGGATTAAGTTGTGGCCCAGCAATATTCCAACATTGTATGGAGTCCATCTTTTGGGAGATGAATGAGAAGATTATGGAAATCTTCATGGATGACTTCTCTGTATTCGGTAACTCATTTGATCATTGTTTGGAGAATCTTGATAAAGTGCTGGAAAGATGTGAGGAAAAGAATATTGTGCTAAACTGGAAAAAGTGCCATTTTATGGTAGACGAAGGAATAGTTCTTGGGCCCAAGATTTCTAAAGTTGGAATGGAAGTGGACAGAGCTAAGACGGATGCAATAGAGAAGATGATTGTACCAACTACAGTCAAAGGAATTAGAGCCTTTTTAGGTCATGCAGGCTTTTATAAAAGATTCATCAAGAACTTCTCTCTAATCGCCAAGCCTCTAACAAACCTATTAGTGAAGGACGTGTCCTTTAATTTTGACGAACAATGTCAGAAGGCATTTGATGCCTTAAAGAAAGCTTTAGTATCAGCTCCGGTTATTTTATTGCTGGATTGGAAACTTCCGTTTGAGCTAATGTGTGATGCAAGTGACCTAGCATTGGGTTGTGTGCTTGGACAAAAGAAAGAGGGGAAGCTGCATGTCATCTACTATTCTAGTAGAGTATTGGCAGGGGCTCAACTCAATTATACAACCACAGAGAAAGAGTTACTTGCAATTGTTTATGCTTGTGACAAATTCAAAGCATACTTGCTTGGTTCAAAAGTTATAATCTACACTGACCATGCCACTTTGAAGTATTTATTCTCAAAGTAAGATGCAAAACCTCGCTTAATGCGCTGGATTCTGTTACTTCAAGAATTTGATTTGTCAATCAAAGATAAGAAAGGAGCTGAAAACGTTGTCGCAGATCATCTCTCTCGTCTAGAGAAAAGCGACGGGATGGAGAAAATGGTAAGATACAGGAAGAGTTTCCTAATGAACTCTGATGACGATAAGTAGAGTGGGAGTCCCTTGGTATGCAGATTTTCCAACTTTTTAGTTGGAGAAATTATTCCTGCAGGCTTTAGTTATCCTCAAAGGAAGAAATTCCTAAGGGATGCTAAATTGTTTGTTTGGGATGATCCATATCTCTTTAAGAGATGTAATGATGGGGTGCTTCGACGGTGCATTGCTGATTGGGAAATAGCTAATGTTTTAGAGCAATGTCATAATACTACTTACTCAGGTCATTATGGAGCAACAAGGACTGCAGCAAGGGTATTTGAGTACGGATTTTATTGGCCCTACATATTTAGAGATGCACGTACCTATGTGGAACAATGTGATCGCTGCCAGAGAACAGGTAACATTTCAAAAAGAAATGAGATGCCATTATCTGGTGTTTTAGAGGTTGAGCTCTTTGACGTATGGGGATTAGACTTTATGGGACCTTTTCCCACTTCGTATGGCAACAAGTATATCTTGGTTGGAGTTGACTACGTTTCAAAATGGGTAGAAGCTTTGGCGTCACCTACAAATGACACTAGAGTAGTTATCCGATTTCTTAAGAAACTCTTCTCGAGATTTGGTGTGCCACGAGCAATAATTAGTGATGGTGGATCACATTTCTGCAACAAACCATTTGAAGTCCTGCTCAAAAGATATGGGGTAACTCACAAGGTGGCAATACCTTATCATCCCCAAACAAGCGGATAAGTAGAGCTTTCCAATCGAGAGCTCAAAAAGATTCTGGAAAAGACGATCGGATCGTCTAGGAAAGATTGGTCAACCAAACTCGATGATGTCTTATGGGCATATTGAACGGCATTCAAAACTTCAATTGGAATATCGCCTTACAGGTTAGTTTATGGCAAAACATGCCATCTTCCTGTGGAACTTGAGCATCGTGCATTTTGGGCTATCAAGACCCTTAATTACGATTACAAAAAGGCAGGAGAACGAAGAATTCTCCAACTCTATGAGTTGGAAGAAATTCGAGATCTTGCATTCGAAAGCTCAAGACTCTACAAGGAAAAAACAAAGAAAAGACATGATGCCCATATTATCAGAAAAGATTTTAAAGAGGGTCAACATGTTCTTCTTTTTAACTCTAGATTTAAACTCTTCTCTGGGAAGCTCAAATCGAAATGGAGCGGACCTTACACGATTATGAAAGTGTTCCCTTATGGGGCACTTGATTTACAAAGTACCAAGGGAGAGGTATTTAGAGTTAATGGCCAAAGATGCAAAATCTACGTAGGAGGAGACATTATTAACCAAATTGCAGAAGTGCAATTGGTTAATATGTTGAATAATGCATAGACACGAAAGTAGTCAAGCTGACGACTCTAAATTAGCATGTCTAGGTTTATTAGGTTCATTTTTAATTTTATTAGTATTTACTTCTATTATTTCGCTAATATGGACTATATTATTTTCTTTTACGTGCAGAATTACAAGAGAGGAAGAAATGTTTTGCTCAAAGTACATTTTACTAGTAAGTTTCCTAGTGAAAAATAAACTTCCACTAGAAATTTGCCTAGTTATTCTCCATACAACAAAAGAAACTTTGAGAATCGAGCGTCGTGACTTACGACATGCTAGTCACCCTTTGCCAAAAGTGAGAACCATAGACTTAAATGGTGGCTCCACTAGGCGTAACGCTAAAAGAGTCGCGAGGAAAGGAACTAGTACATCATGGTACTCCGATTGTGAGGTGTGTCTGTTGAAACAACAAGAGATGGATCAGTAAGAAAAGTGTTTCTCTTTTACCTGTTAGAGGATAAAGAACAGGATGTTTTGTGTTAAGTATATATTGTTGCTTAGATTACTAATCTCAAAGAAAATTCCAATGGACATTTGTCTCGTCATTCTAAAGCAAGCAAAAGAAACATTAAGACTAGAGAGATGCAAAATGAATTTAGATAGACATTCGAGAGGAACATCAAAGTGTGCCTACAGACGAAGGATGGCAAGATTTGGGTTCTGTCACAAGTGTGGGAAGTTGGAGCACGATGGTATTTGCAGCAAACATACTACAATTTTGCAAACTGAGAGAACTGTCTTGTTGCGTCAAGACCCCATTAAGCTTCGTGCTGAAAGGGTTGCGAGACCAGGAAGTTCATTTTGGTACGCGATTAAGGAACTGTATGAGCGGCGGATATCGAAGTTGCACCTTTGATGGTGATTGCATCAGAGATAGTACTATAAGCCAATCGAGCGACTGTGCTAATATGTCGTGACCTTGTTAGACTTCGTTCCGAAAAGGTCACGATAAATGACAATCCGTCAAAGGAATGACCCATCAGAATGGGGCATCTGGTTTTCTAGCTTTCCAGGAACGCAACGTAAATAAAAGCCAAAAAAAATTAAAAAAATAAGAAAAATAAAAAAAAATTAGATTAGATTGAATTTTATTTAGTACTTTATAAGTTTGTAGTTTGTATGTATTTAGTATAGGTATAGTACACCGTATATAGACGGTGTACTAAGAACTGTTCATTTACGAAGAATAATGGCGCACGCCATATCAGCTGGCGTACGCCGTACCACTTGGCGCACACCAGGTAGGGCAGATTCTGGACCGATAAATTCTGAGATAGCCGCATTTTGCTATAACCTCCAAGAACAAGCCACATTTTGCCAAATACACATCCCCTCCCCCACATCCAAAATTTTCATCACGAGCTTAAGCCTCTTCACCCTCTGACAAATAAATGGCCGGAACGACTTCGACAATGGCAGACAAAGCAAGAGCAAACTGCACCTTTTACGAAGAAAGTGATAGGGAAATCCTTTTTCTTTTTGGTTTAATCGCACTTTTTTTGGGTTCTTTTTATATATTTCGCTTTAAATTTTGTTCCGTAGATTGTCGTTGCCACTTTCAGTGTTGTTGAATAAAAATCTATGTTCTCGTGCGTTTGTTTATTCGTTTGTGCGAAGTATGTGCATACGACCAATCGAAATGGTGATATCCTTATGTATTGGCGCGCACCAAAACACGATTGGCGCGCGCCATATCGCAGCAAAGAGGCCTATAACCTCTCGGCCAAAACCCCAAAAATTCACCAAAAATTCACTAACTGGCGTACGCCAGAAGTCATTGGCGCACGCCAATTATGCCGGACATACAAACCTGGCGTACGCCAGGAAGAGTTGGCGTACGCCAGGTAGGTCAGAAAGGGGGGTATATATTCTGCTGTAGCCAATTTTTTGGTCATAATTGACAATCCACAAGAATTCTCAGATCCGAAACCTAGATCTACTCTTGCCCAAGCATCTCAGACCAACCCAGAGACATCCACCAGCGCTACAACGCTCCCTTCGCAATCTTCAACGATTGGGAGGGAGAGAGGTACCAAAGATTTTCTCAACTCACTACTGTTAGTCATTTTAAGATTAATTGGAATGAGATGAGAATTTTAGGGGTAGCTGATGAGTTGGATGAGGCTTTTGATAAGATGGGGTGGGGGTACTTTAAGGATAGAACAATTTTGGCTAGACAGGAGTTAGCAATGAAGTTTTACTGCACTCTGCAGGTTCAGGCAAATAGGCATTCATTTTCTACACGAGTATTTGACACTGATTTTGAGATGGATGAAGATGAATTTGTTGACCTGTTTGAACTTACGAGTGGTGGTGGAGCTTTAGACTTTCATCCAACTAGGTTAGCCCATCAGGCATGGCATGAGATTACTGGTTTCACTCGATACGAGTCGAGGAGGGCCCTTAACGTGCTAATTAGAGAACCATACTTAGGTATCCTCCATCGCTTTATGACTCTGACCTTCTGTGGTCAATGGGAAGAGTCTAAAGTGTTCCGATCTCAACTTTATGCCATTGACTACCTCCACCACGATGTTAGGTTTAGCACTTATACTATGGTGGTTGACTGCTTTGCACGTTCTATTAGCGATAGGGAACCTAGGCATCTATACCTAGGTCATATCATTTCTCGCATTGCATGTCACTGTTTTCCTTTGAGATTTTCAGAGTACACAGGGTTGTATGTGGAGCCGGTGGATCTTGACATCGACAAGCTCAACTACAGCAAGCTGATCAAGAGGACAATGATGAGAGATGGCAAGGAGATAGTGCGATACAGGCCCTGGGAGGAGCGTTAGGCGGTAGTAGCTACCCTTACCAGATTGGGCCTCCCAATGCCGATGCAAGTACCTGACCCTCAGGAGCTGGATCAGGAGGAGGAGGAGCCTCATGACGAGGCTGGACCCAACCATCAGTCTCCATGCCCGCAGGTAGATCTTTATGACCAGTTTTCTGCGATGCAGTTGCAACTGCAGGGCTACGGAGACCAGCTTCAGGGATATGGCGTCCAGCTTCAGCATTTGACATCGGTGACTGCTCGTATGGAGGAACAGCAGAGAGCTAAGTGGGAGGAGCAACGAGCATTTAGAGCAGAGCAGAGGGCACACGCGGCGTGGATGAGACAGTGGGTCGAGAACTTCGGCAGTGGATTCAGTTTTCCACCACCAGCACGGGATTGACAAGGAGCTCCTACTTCCTTAGTCTTTTTATTTATTTATTTTACTTTCTTTGCTCTTTTGTGTTTTAGATTTCATTGTGTGTGTTTGTTTGCTTATCTTTATTTTTGCCTACTTGCATGTTTGTTCTTTTTATACTTGTGTGATATTTGTGTTTTTGATTGCCTGTATTAGACACCTTGAGGACAATGTGTCATTCAAGTGTGGGGGAGTGTTCCTTCCAGGAAGGAATCTTTTTTTAGGATGTTTAAAGTGTCTAGGTTGTATAGGTTTAGACTTGGCATGAATTTTTCAAAAATTTGACCCCCCTCAAAAATTTTCATCTTGTGTTAGAATTTTATCAAACTCTTAGTTAGGAATTTAATTCGAGCACAATGCCTAGGAATTGGTAGAAACCTCACACTCTGTTGTTTAGGAAGGTAGTTTCACTATGTAGACTAGACTAGAGAGTTTTTGAGTGTACCTTGTGAGGTTTGAGCCGATGGAAGAGACACCAGTCTATTTTTCATGAGGTGCATACTAGTGTTAGTTAATCGAGGCATCTTACTAGTACTTATCGTGGTCTTGGTTGCATGGGAGTTGTGAGATGACGGGGCATTCTTTGATATTTTAGCCTAGAGCTTTAGAGCCAAAATCCCTTACTACCGTTTGTGTTAAACCATTTGAGCCGAGCCTTTTTATTGATCTTAGATGAGGAAGCCAACTTTGAGCCTATTATCCACCATCTTCCCTACCTTTGATCATCCGATTCGAGGACTTTTAGGTTACACTTGTTGGGAATGTTTGTATTATGATAGGTCGATATCTGAAACTGACTTGGGGTATATGTTGGGATTTTATTTTATAGTTTATGACCATATTGACAAGCCGAGTTTTGCTTAGACATGTGCATGAGTTATAGCATGTTGAAAAAGAAAAAGAAAGTGAAAAGAAAAGAAAAGAAAAAGAAAGTGAAAAGAAAAGAAAAAAAAAGTGTGAAAAGAAAAGAAGAAAAGAAAAAAATGTGTGAAGTCAAATAAGCATAAGTTTAGGCAAAACTTGGGCTTCTAGGTCTTTGTATATCGGGAGATTGGGGAGTGTACGTTTATTATACTTGGTGAGGATGTTTTAGATTAGACGAGTGACTGCTTAGTTCATGTATTGAGTCCTCGGATTGGGTGGTTTAGCCACTTCACATATATTTTACCTCACCCTAACCTTCAGCCCCATTACAACCCGATGAAAAAGCCCCCCGATCATTTACAATCATTGTGACTTTTAGGTAGCGCTGAGTTCTACGTAGGATGCTTTGAGATACTGACCTGTATGCGAGTGATAGGAAGTTGACCATACACATTATATGAGTGATACACTTTACTATCCTCGAGAGTTTAACCTTCTAGTGTCTTTTACATAGAGTCAACACTTTCTTAAACAATAAAGTGTCGAGGTGACTACTAGTTTGTAGTATTTTGTATTTTGAATTAATGAACCAACTAGGTTTTTGATGAGATTTTGATATAAGTTGATGTTTTTGAGGGAAGTTATGTTTGGATCGAGTCTTGCCAAGTCTTTACCTCGTATTGCATTTGTGTGTGTTTTTGTGATTTTTGTTTAGTTGTTGTTCGCATTTGAGTCTTGCTTGGGGACAAACAAAGATTCAAGTGTGGGGATGTGATGAGTGCTTAAAACACTCATTATTTATGTCTATTTTATAGTTTGTTCTTAGTGTTTTAGGTTGTTTTATTTTAAGTTTTTGTCATCTTTGTCTTAGTTTTCTTTATTTCATGTTTTTAGTCATGTATTTTGTTTCTCATTATGTTTTATGGTTTTAGGAGCTAATTCGAGGAAATGGATGACGATCGAGTTAGACGAGCAGATGCATGGACGAGAGGAGAGATGTAAAGGAGAGAAGAGCAAAGCTGAGGACCTGGCGTACGCCAGAGATAGGTGGCGTACGCCAATGATGCACCAGGAGTGAACAACCACGAGCAAGATTGATGGATTACGAACGACCAAGCATCTAAAGATCTGGTGTACGCCAGGCACAGTTGGCGTACGCCAGACCAGATAGTGATACTACCAGCCTCTTTGAGTGGAAAACATTGGAGGGGGCCATGCACTCAAGATTTTTGGCCTTCTTGTGACCTTGGTAGACCATTATGGTGTAGAGGTGGATAGTTGTTAGGATATTAAGTTAGTTTACATTTGTTTGACTTTTGACTTTTGTTTTTATGCAAATAATGAACATTAGTATAGAATAGACAAGTGTGAGTAAGAGAGAGAGGGAGGAGCACGAACTTGGGCTATCCTTTCTGTGAAGAACTTGAGGAAAATCTGAGGATCACCTTGTAAAGCTTTCTTCTCTTATACTCTTCATTTTTTTAATTAATGCTAAGTATGTTCATGTTTTTGATTATATTGTTCTTTGCAAGCATGTGTGAGTAGTTGATCTTTGAGTTTGGTGGCTTAAAGCCACTACTTAGTCACGGTTTAGAGGGTTAAAAACATGATGAACATGTCAAACTAACGAACTTAATGCCATGCTAAACTTGTTTGATCACCAAGGTTAGAAGATAGTTTAAACTTGAAACCGAGAGGAGATAGTTTAAATGGAAAGGTTAGTTAGATAAGTTGCTGGTTCGAGTTGCTAATACTCTTACTCAGTGATATATTGTCCTTAAAGTGATGCACATAGTTGGTTCTTTGCTGTGCTTAGTTGGTTTTTGGGGTCGAGAGAACATCTTATCATTCTAAGCATGGTAAAGAAGAAATTTAGGCCTTTCTAGCACGAGAGTGTAGTTTGGTTGATTTCAAAACACTAGGACCATGTTATGTACTTAGTAAACCTTCTGAATTCGATGATTATTGTGGTTTTAAGTTCACTTTGCTCATTTGTGCAATATAAGTTGTTAAGAATCTGTTTTGAATACCAAACCTTCAAGTAACTAAATTCATAATTTGTTAGAGTAGTAAACAAACTTAGAACGAGAGTTTCCATCGAACCACTTCATAATTTAATCTTAGACAAGTTACAAAACCAAGTTGAAGTTTTAAACTCGGTCCTTGTGGGACGATATTCCCTTACTTACTCATTTGTGCAACTCTGCTAAAAGAACTGTTGTGTTGGCGCACGCCAGAAATAGGTGGCGTACGCCACTTTGGCCATCCGAGGCAAAAACTCTAATGCCAGAAGAGTTGGCGTACTCCAACTCTTCAAAAACGTAAAACCTGGCGCACGCCAGGAACTTTTGGCGTATGCCAGGTCGTCCAGACAAACGACCTGTCATCTAGAAAAATAGCAGAAAACTTATAAGGATAAGAGCAGACCCTCTCGTCTGATAGGCTTGAGAACATGTTGTCAGTAGATTCATGGCTAACACTGGAAAGTAGTTTAGTGGATTTTCAGATACCTATGTGGTACTTCTAATGCTTGTTTGCCGTTTGAAAGATCAAAAGATAGGCTTGTTGGTTTCGTTGACTCTGATTTTGTTGGAAATTTGGACAAGAGAAGATCACTCATAAGTTATGTGTTCACCATTGGTGGTTGTGCTGTGAGTTGGGGAGCAACCTTATAGTCCACTATTATGCTTTCTACTACTGAAGCCGAGTATATGTGATGAGTGTCAAAAACACTCATTACTTATGTACATTTTAGTGTAAATTTAGCGTTTGTTACTTATCGTTTTTACGAGTTTTCTATGTCTTTGTCTTGTTTTTGTACATTCTGTTCTTTTGTCGTGTTTGTTTGCTTTTTTTATGTTTTCTTGCTTTTTAGGAGCTTTATGGACAATTATCTAAGGAGACACGACCAAGACCTCGAGGAAGCAAGCATGACGGACTCAAAAAGGCAAAATGTTGCAAGAAATGGTCTAAATCGTAGCTACCCGTGGAGGACGTCAGACTTGACCTCTTGCTACTCAAAAATTCATAACTTTCACGTCCAATGTCGTATTAATGCACCGTCAGCGGCATTGAAAAGAAGACATCAGTATCTATAACATGTCCAAATGGCGTCTTCTGTTTCATTGTATAAGTTGGGAAACCGCTTGATCCAATATCATGGGCCGATTCTGTCCGAGTGGGCCAAACTTGATGGTTTATTTGGGCCAACTTTGGGCTTCTTGGCCCAAATCCGTGGCTGC
>SOPF01024735.1:29768-82622 GCA_012979155.1 Hypericum perforatum | reverse complement strand
AGATGACTCAATAGACCTTCGAACTCGAAACAAGTAACATTTTCTTATCACGTTTACTCCCCCTCTAATAGAGAGGACGATTCTGGCGAAACGTTAGTACAAGTTCAAGAGAGATTCAGCCGCTTTGGCTCAAGTGCAAATTAAGGTATATATTGTTAGAATCTTCATATTTAATCAGCTCAATTCACTTGTCACTTCCGATGTGAGATTCTATCCAAGAACTAATCCCCTGCCCCATATTACTTATCATTCTTTTAGTTGAGCCGAAAGAATGATCCAACACCATGATACAACAGTTGTGATTCTATCCGTCTCGATGCTAGATTATTCGTTATATTTAGAAGAAAAAAAACCAGAATTTGACAGAAAAGAAATCAGCTAATTAACTCAGATTCAGAATACTTACAGCTGATCCGAAAACAAGAGAACCAGAAACGGCGACCAGCGTGGTTATCACCAACATGGGAGTGGCTGACCTCAGCTCTTCATCATGGTCACCGCCACCTCGTCCTGACTCTATCCTTGTTCCATCCTCCTCAGTTGCTTGATGGTCAAGCAGTGATTTTGATGCATCTGCTTCCTCTATGCTTCCAGTTTCCATTAGTGCTCTTGCGGCCAAGAGCTCAGCTACGATGTGATGTAGTAAGTAATTATTGAATCATGAGGAAAGAGATTAGTTTGTCTACTACAGCTCTCTACAAGTACGATGAAATGGGATGGGAAAGGTAATGCTTGAATGTTTATTCAACGCGTGGTATATCATCGGTCTAAATAAATTAAGTTTGAATTAGCTAAATATAAATATTAATTTTTTAAATAATATTTAATAAATGGCTTGACATTTATTTTGGAACATACTTAGAAAGACATAACATGATAAAACTTGACTGAAAAATGTTCTATCTATGTTTAACAATATAATTAGTCTTATAGACAACATTTGTTTAAAGCAAAGATAAAATATGTTTGCAAAAATAGAAATGAATGTAATGATAATAAACAAATACTGAACAGAAGGAAACACGGTAAGTAAACAGGTAGGATAAATAATGGTAATAAGCATCCCAATAAATATGTTGCAGGATAAAATTTTTGCTGCGACAAGCTTTGGGGTTAGTAATTCGACTCACCGAATGTAGTCTCCAAGAAAAAAAAAACTGTTAAAATTCTGTTTAGTTCATCGAAACAAATACAACTCGACATTTTGAGGAGTTTAGAACACAAAATTTCTTATTCAATTTCTAACTATAATTGTAAGATAGATATTCTTTGCACTTAAGGGAAGCGGCGTGCGCCCACGTGTGACGCCAAGATGATGGTTGTCGTGTCCTCGTCTTGTTTGTTGTCGTACACTTATTAATGCCAATTATTGCTGTCTTTCTTTTAAGACTATTCGCGTGCATTTTGTCTTCTTCGGTTTCTTAGATGGAATAATAAAATAAGGGTAAATTACAATAGGGTATTATTATTTTTTGTCAAATCTAAGATAAGGTTAATATTTTTTAAAATGTACATATTAGTTACTCTATGTTAATTTTTTTTATTGACTATTGTACTATCAGAATTCTAAAAAATCTCCGACAGCACCTCGAGAGCTTCGGCTATTTGGTGACGGGGAATGCCGAAACCGGCGGCCGAAGCAGTTGTGCCGGAGCATACAAATTGTTGGTCCAAGTCTACACGTTATCGGACAAATTTGGGCCAAAAATATAATGGCCCAATGGGCCAAGTCCACTAATTATTGAACAAATTCGGGACTAGGTCCATTAGACCCGCTATTGGATTTTTGGGCCGACACGTGGCAAAGCTATTTGAGTAGCTTCGCCACGTGACGGACATGAGGCGTCATGTGGCAAAGCTACGCAATAACTTTGCCACGTGGCACACGCACAACGTGCCATGTGACGGACATGCATCAGCCGGACCGGATATAAAAGGATAGGAACAACTAATGATCAAAGTAAATCAAGACATCCCATTCCACACTGATCAGTGAACAAATTACGAATCATTTTCAACAGTTTTAAGATTTTGCAAAGCAAGAAATATCATGAAAATCGTTTACGAATTCGAACCGTCTGTGATCGTAAACCGCTAGTAAAAAATATCTCGTTTGATATTAAACTAAAATTTTCCAGCTGATTTGGCATCCTGTGTGTCATATCCTTCAGTGCCATCGCGCAAATGTTTTGGGATTTATAATTTGCCAATTCCCAATTTCTTATCCAACTCAATCCGACCATTTTTGGCATTTTTCGTCACCTGAAAATGATCGAAACGAGTTCGTCGGCATCACTCCGATCTTCTATTATTGTATTTTCAATCGTTTTGGTCGTCGTTGGAGAAAAACAAAGTTTTGAACTTCATGACGACGGAACGGAGAAGACTCTGGCAAAGTCAAACGGTAGCTCGATAGACCATGTGATCGGTACTATCTTGTTCGGGAGGCGATGATGAGTCGAATCGTACTTGTAGGGGTCACTGACTCACCCCCATGAGTTTACTATTGTAGGAGGCGGCCGAAGGATGCTTTGACTTGTTTTTGGGAGAGACAGAGAAGGGAAAATGGAATTTACGCAAGGGGTAAAATCATAACCCCAAAGCAATTTATACCCAAAGTCAACTCGATTGAAATCGAGCAAAATAAGTTGATTTCTTAGCTTGACCCCAACCGATTATGGTCAATTTTGTCTTGAGTCAAAATTGAGCCCATTTGTTAGGCTTTTTATTTTGGGAAAAGAAATTTCAAGTACTCTTAAATGTCTCAAAAAATCAAAATCACTTTGTGGTAAAAAAAAATCCACAAATCGAGTCAAATCTTAGCCACTTAAATCAATTAGGTCCATGGGCAGCTACTGAATCATCCCCCCTCTTGCCTGGCCTCTACTTGGCCATCTAGACAAGCCACATAAAAAAATTATGACATAGTGCCACATCATCATAGCCTCACCTCTACCCTTACCATAATGCCCTTCAGTAGTGGGAAACAGACCAAAATACGGGCAGCCACATCAGAATTACAAACATTTTCTCCCTCTTTAATTTCTATGCAACCCAAAACCCCCATTTGCTCGTGCAAAACCAAAACCAAAATAACCCAAAACTCTGCCGACAACCGCCCCAATGGTAGAGGATGGTTTGGAGAGAAAAGGATTGGCATCTAAAAGTTTTGATAAGAGAGGGGTGGTCAAGGCAATCAAAACCCTAGCAATCGTTGCTTTATTCCAATCTGTTCCAATTTTTTTATCGGTACCAGGGCATGACCCAAGATAAACATATTTCCTTTTCCCAAGCATGAAACGACAATGTGGAGGAGGCTCTTCTCTTCACGCCTCAAAACCCTAGCTGCCACTGCCTCCTCCCCAACTTCTGCCCCCTCTTATCGATCTATCCTCTCCTCGGCAGCTGCCACTCGCCCATCCTCCCATCTCTCGCTTTTAGATCTTTCGATTAATTTTTGTTATAGCAGAAAATTAATTCACGGATTATTCAATCAGTTTTAGTAAAAAATCCATACCTAACTGTTCAAATATTGGATTGGTGTGATTTTAAAAGATACAGAAAGATAAGAGATAAATCTACAACATTATAGTTTATCACTTATCCATATTCTATGTGGAAAGTGGCTATAATCAGTTTAGGTTTTTATATCTGAGACCGAAAGTAATTTAGGTTTTCTTGTATTGATTAGATTTTTGTATTGGGCTAGAGCTGATTTTTTTAAATAAGAACAGGAAGCATAGACAACGGACACCCATCACACAAAATACAAATCTCTTATCAAGCTTCAGCTTTTATCTTTAGCTCGTAGGCTAAGCATTAGAGCTTGATTAGTAGGCCGGGCATTAGAGCCTGGTAGGCTGGGCAGTAGAGTCTGGTTAATTAGCTACGTAGTAGAGCTTGGTTAGTTGACAGCCCTGCATTCTTGGGACCCAAGGCTTAACTTAGATAGGGTATCGACCACTCTAGCTATGATAATACAGTCATAACTCCATAATCTAATGCATCAGTCTCTAGCACATATCCTTGTAAAAAATTAGGTTAAGCCAATACAAAAGCAGTGATCATTAATTTTTTTAATGCTAAAAATGACTCAATAGTTGACTTATTCCACTACAATCCATCCTTCCTAAGAAACTTGAATCGTGGTTTAGCCACTAAAGCATAACCCTTGATAAACTTTCTATAGTACCTAGTGTCCAAGGAAATCTCTCAATTCCTGCACAAAGGTTGAAACTGGCCAATCCTTTATAACATCAATCTTCTAAGGGTTAGTTCACACCATCTCCAGAGATTACATGACCCAGGTAATCCATAAAAGCCATACCAAAGTTGCTTTAGATAGTCTCATAAAGAAATTGTCTTATTATAGCAATCTAAACACCTTTTCCAAGTGCTTTAAGAGTTGAAATGCATTTCCACTATAGACCAGAATGTCATTGAAGAAGACAAAGACAAGGAGCAAGACTGTTGTTTATGATAAATTGAAAAGTGACAGGAGCATTAGTAAGATTAAATAGTATCATGTTTAACTCATAGTGGCCTTGAAAGCTATTTTATACAAATCTACTTCTTTCATATTGATTTGTAGATAACCAACTCTCAAATCAATCTTGGAAAAAACTTTAGCTCCCTATAATTTATCTAACAAGTAATTTATTATTGGAATTAGATACTTATTCTTCACACTTCTATTATTGAGCCAATCATTGACAACACACATCATTTACGTACCAACCTTCTTTTTTACAAGAAGGATAGGAGAAGCAAATTGACTCTTACACACCTGGATAAATCTTAATTTAATAAGTAAAGCTCCTACTTGCTGCTTTATTTCTTCCTTCTGAAAATATTGGTATCTATATGGTTTGATAAAGATTGGTATGGATCTTGAAATTAGAGATATTCTATTATCACAACCTCATGGAGGAGGCAAATAAGTAGGCTTGTAAAATAATTCCTAGTACTTTACAATACTACTCAAAGTTGCACCTAATGCTGCTCCGTAAAAGCTACACCAAACTCCTCTTTCAATAGTAATTTAAGCACACCCTCTGTCTTTAAAGCTATTAATTCCTTCTCTTTAATTCAAGTTAATAGTATAAACTTTTGAATATAGCTCTTCTACAACTCCTGATTCAAAGCGGATACTATCAAAGAGCTCAATTCTGCCAATTTATTTCTGCTACAAGATCCTTTCAACACAATCTCATAATTCTTATTTCTGATGGCAGCTTCAACCTTCATAAAATCAAAAGGAATGGGATTACACTCTTACATCCAATCTATTTCTAGTATGAGGTGAAAGGTCCCCAACTCCAAGATCTTAAAATCAAACTTGAAGCTACTTCTTCTACTTATATCTCAAGTCAGTGCAGAACTTAACTTACTGTAGGCTACCCTTAATCCATCAGTAAGAGAAATAGTCATCCCTTCAGTATCTACTATGTCTAAATGAACTTCCTCTACTAACTTGAAATTAACAACCATTGCAGTACTATCTGTGTCCAACAAGATCAAGATTGTCCTATTCTTGATTTTTCCTTTTAATTTCAGATTTCCACTCCTAATGCTGCCATTATAGGCATGCACATATAATTTAACAAGATCAATATTATTTTGCAGAATCTCCTCTCTACGTTCTTAGTATTCTAGTTGTTCTTCCATATGACCCTCTAGCACATAAAAAAAAAATCCTTCTTGCTTATGCACATATGTCCCTAACACTAATGTTCAGCTCCACACCTAAAATAATAAGGCTTCTTCCTCTTTGCCCCTAATGTGTTGAACAAATTGTCAAAACTTATCTTGGTTCCTGAACCCATATTCCTATTGTTCAATGATTGGACTTGTCATCTAGGAACTAATCAAGTACCTCCTACTGTAGGAACGTCCAAGATCAAGAGTACAAGTGCGTACTACGTACGTGTGCATGTGTTGCATGGGATTTTTTGGCCAGCTTTACTTCATTTAATTTCAATTCGGTTGTAATAATTTAGACATGGATGTTTTGAATTTTGTCCACTGCTAGGAGGGGCAATGCAACTTATAATGTGGAAAGTTAATGGTAGTTAAGGCGGTCCAATTATGGACGTGGGAGGGGAACGAGTTGTAACAACCATACGAAGGCTTAAATTCTGCCTGAATGTCAGCTCGTTTAAAAGCTGAGAAAGAAAGAAGAATAGATGCAAAAAAAATTGGAATAAAAAACTTGTTTGCTGAGTGCAATAATAAGAAGCACGAGTGAGTGTGCTTGAGTGTATGTATTTTGCCATTGATTGGCCACTTTCTTGTAATCAAACCTCAATCACCCTACGAAAGTTGGTGATTGTTGATTATCTGTCCCATTTGATCATTCCAATTTCGCAAACTTGTCAAATCCTTTTGTATGCTACATTAGGTGGTATCAGAGCTTAGTTAAGATCCACTCAATTTTTAGATTGAGAGCGAGTGTTTCCCTATTCCTAAAATTCGTCCTTTAAGCTCATCCAAGAGCAAATCAGTAAGGTTACGTGATCCCCTGATCTTTAACCACCAAACTCCACTAAAAAGTTGAGGTTTATGGCTGATGCAGAAACTAATAAGCGACTTGGTGACTTGGAGACTTTGATGCAAGAGGTTCTAACCTAGTTAAGAAACATGAATGTGCAACCCATGGTGCAACAACCCCTAGTGGAGATGCGTGATAATCCACTTGGAGTTGAAGATGATGAACTAGATGACGCGCCTGAATTGAGAAGGGGAGGAGGACATGGTGTTAGAGGGTGAGAGGCATGGTGATGGAGGGCAAAGAGCTAGAAGGGAAGTCTATAGAGGAGAAGATTAAGGCTGAGATTATTTTAGATGTGTCGATAAACCGTTTAAAATGAAAATCGAGAAGTTCTACAATGATGTAGACATAAAGGCCTTCTGGAATTGGCTTGACTCTGTAGAGAAGTACATCAATTGTATGGAGCTCATCAAAGAACAAAAGGTAAGCTACGTTGCCTTTAAGTTAGAATCTAGCATCGTGGTGTGGTGGTAAAAAGAGCAAGAGTCTTGCCGAAGGAGGGGTGATCTTCTTATTCGTGATTGGCCAACCATGGAGCAAGCCTTGTGAGAAAGATTTCTACCCATGGATTATCATGAAGCCCTATTCTCATAATTCTTATCTTGCACACAAGGTAACAAGTCTGTGGATGAGTACGTTGTGGAGTTTATGAGGCTGGCTGCACAAAATAATGTAGAAGAACATGAGGATCAGATGATCACGATATTCATTGACGGATTGAGCTATGAAGTTAAGAGTTGAATGGAGTTCGACACATTCTTGTATTTTCAAGATACGTGCAATAAGGCATAGAAGATTAGAGCTGCCTTGAAAAAGAAGAAAATGGTTGCAAACCGTTATATTCTAGGCCAATCATCTATACAAACTGTGGAGGGGAGAAGAACTCCATACCTTTAGAGGACCCGAGGGCTGTTCCACAAACTAGACCTACCCCTTCTTATGTTGAAAAATCTCAAACAAAGGGCTAGGAGGTTGATGAGGGTTCCTTAAATATAAAGTGTTTCAAGTGCAATGAAATTGGGCACAAATCTAGTGAGTGTCCATGGAGGAAGTTTGCTCAACTATACAAGAAGGATGAGCAAGAACATGCTCTTTATTGCGCACCCATTGAAGAGAGTGAAGGTGATTCTCAAGAAAAGTCCAGAAATGAGGAGGAATATTGTAGTGATGCGAAGGTTGGCCTTGACCATGGAAAAGAAGGATGCTACTCAACGTCATAATCTTTTTCTAACAAGATGTCATGCTGGAAAAGAGGTACATGATGTCATAATCAATGGAGGAAGCCATGAGAAATTTATAAGCTTAAAAATAGTAGAGAAGCTTGGTTTAAATACCATTCCATACCTTGCTCCCTATACCACCGAACGGGTGCAATCTGAAGGAAGCATAAGGATTGATATGCGATGTCAAATGGCAAGAAGGGGAGCAACCTTGTGCAAATGGTCATGCTTGTGATATCGGTAAAGGAGTTTCAACACTCCTTGAAAGAGCTAGGGTTGTGTCACATTCTCATTGTTGATAACAACCTCAAGCAAGACTCAAGAGACATGGAGGAGCATCCTGATGAAAGGCACGTTTTAACACACCTCTGATGCAATATAGTTTATGAAGTAGGATATCGTTCCCACGAGGATTAAGTTTGTGCCTTACTCAGCTTACTAGCTAGTTTTAGGAACTTTCGATGACTTTGTTTCTTTGATTTGGTTTAGGTGGCTTAACAAACTAACATGCATAAAACAATGACAAAAACAATTTAACTCATGCAAGATCAGCACAAAACACAAGAACACAAGATATATCAATTATAGAAAAAGTGGTATGATACCATATACTTAAACAAGCTAGGTGGTTCGTTGGTTTATTAGGTACATGTCACGATCCGGGTGTTTCAAGGCAACTCATCTACACTTTCACGCTAGATAAGTCTAAATTGATACTTACCTAAGATCGAGTGAACTCGATGTGCTTTTGCCCCCACGAGTCACAAAATCCTAACTAAGCAATAACTATAAACATCACCCTTTTGGATAACCAATCACCAAGTAAGATTTTCATCTCACGAGGCAACGGATCAACAAGTTAAACTTTTGATCAAGTCTATCTCCTTTCGGTCTCAAGACTTGATTTTAATCATGTTTCTAGGTGATCAAATTAGAACAAGCATTAAGTCCTTTAACAAGTACATGATCCATTTCAAATTTAACCATTTAACCATAAGCTTACTTAAGGATCAAGGCATCACACCACAAAACTAACTACTCACACATGCTTAACATAAACATACAAACAAACATATATATTACACAAACAACTTCAACATACATATTATCTTACATGATCAAAGCAAGAGAGAAATAAGTAAAAGAGTAGAAGGTTTTACAAGTACAAGCCAAGGCTTGGTTTTTCCTTAGCTTCTTTTTCTCCTTCCTTCTCCTTCTTTTCCTTCTTTCTTTCTTCCTTTCCTTCTCTCCTTCTTTGGTATGTTTTTTCTCTAGTCGAGAGAGATGATATGCGACAACATTTTCAGCTCCTTTCTTGTCTTTGATTGACAAGTCAAATTCTTGAAGTAACAAAATCCAGCGCATCAAGTGAGGTTTGGCATCTTGCTTTGAGGATAAGTACTTCAAAGCTGCATGGTCTGTATAGACTATCACTTTTGAACCAAGCAAGTATTCTCTAAATTTGTCACAAGCATAGATGACTGCAAGTAACTCTTTCTCCGTGGTTGTATAATTAAGTTGAGCTCCTGCCAATACTCTACTTGAATAGTAGATGACATGTAGCTTCCCTTCTTTCTTCTATCCAAGCACACAACCCAAAGCTAAATCACTTACATCGCATATTAACTCAAATGGAAGTTTCCAATCCGGTGATGAAATAACCAGAGCTGTTACTAGAGCTTTCTTTAGAGCATCAAATGCCTGCAAGCATTACTCATCAAAATTGAAGGGTACATCCTTCAATAATAAGTTAGTTAAAGGCTTCGCAATTAGAGAAAAATTCTTGATGAATCTTCGATAAAATCTAGCATGACCCAGAAAGGCTCTAATTCCTCTAACTGTGGTTGGTGCTGCCATTTTCTCTATCGCCTCAGTCTTGGCTCCATCAACTTCTATACCAATCTTAGAAATCTTGTGCCCAAGAACTATTCCTTCATCTACCATAAAATGACACTTTTCCCAATTGAGCACAAGATTCTTTTCCTCACATCTCTCCAATACTTTATCAAGATTTTTCAGAAAATGATCAAATGAGTTTCCAAATACAGAGAAGTCATCCATGAAGATTTTCATTATCTTCTTATTCATCTCCCAAAAGATAGACTCTATACAACGTTGAAATGTTGCTGGGATACAACTTAATCCAAAAGGCATAATGCGATATGCGAAAATACCAAAGGGACAGGTGAAAGATGTCTTCTCTTGATCTCTAAGATATATTGCAATTTGGTTGTACCCTGAGTACCCATCCAAAAAGTAATCGTACGAATACCCTGCTATCCTTTCTAACATTTGATCAATGAATGGCAGAGGGAAATGATCTTTCCTAGTGGCATCATTCAATTTTTTATAATCAACACACACCCTCCATCCAGTAACAATTTGTGTTAGAATGGCTCACCATCATCATTGATTATCACTGTCATTCCCCCTTTCTTCGGAACACAATGAATTGGGCTTACCCACTCACTATCTGAGATCGGATAAATTATTCCAACTTCTAGGAGTTTGATCACCTCTTTCTTCACAACCTCCTTCATGTTAGGATTCAGTCTTCTTTGTCGGTCTACCCTCGACCTTGCTTCTTCCTCCACGTGGATATGATGCATCACAATTTCAGGGCTTATACCCTTGATGTCAGATATTTGCCAAGCAATGGCTTTTATCCATTTATATACTATTGCAAGCACTTTATCCCCTTCATCTTTAGAGAGTTTGTTTGAAATTATGATTGGTAACCTCCCTCCATCTATAAGAAATGCATATCTTAGATGCAAGGGCAACTCTTTCAACTCCAAGGATGGAGCTTTCACTATTGAGGGTGGAGTTCGATATTTCAAATGTATTTCCAGCTCCTCTAGTAGACCGTTCTTATCAACTTCCTCCTCTTTGACTTCATCAATTTCGTCATCTTCTACATGTATTTCCTCTGTATCCTCGATTTTTGAGATGTTTTCTTTACAGAACTCAATGACACAATCTTCAATGACATCAATCTTCATGCATGTCCCCTCCTCATAAAGATGATGCATCAAATTGCTCATTTTAAACTCAACCTCATCTTCTCCAATTCATAGAACCAATCTTCCATTATGCACGTCTACCAATGCATGTGCTGTGTTGAGGAATGGTCTACCTAAAATCAGTGGACATTTCTTATCCTCTGGAAAATCAAGCACTACAAAGTCAACTGGAAAAATGAACTTGTCAATCTTAACCAGAACATCCTAAACTACACCAAAAGGTTTCTTAATTGTTTGGTCTGCCAACTGCAGAAGCATAGTGGTTGGTTTAACTTCACACAAACCAAGTTCCATAAATATAGATAAAGGCATCAAGTTGATACTTGTGCCTAAATCGCATAAACAGCTAGGAAACTCAATGTCACCAATGAAGCTGGGAATAGTAAAACTCCCAGGATCTTTAAGTTTTGTCAGAAGATTTTTAGAGAGTAAAGAGCTACAATTTGCCGTGAGGGCAATAGTCTCTCCGTCATCCCACTTTCTCTTCTTAGTGATAAGTTTCTTTAGAAACTTAGTATAGTGTGGCACTTGGTCTAGCATCTCAAGAAAAGAGACACTAATCTGCACGTTCTTCATTTTCTCCATGAAATGAAGAAATTTTTCATCCATCCCTGTCTTCTTCTTTACACTATTCGGAAAAGGAAGAACAGGGATCATTGGTGGTGGTTGTACATAAACTTCATCTTTTGCCACGTCTATTTCAACGTGCGGACTTGTTTCTTTCTCCACTACTCTTTCCTTATCATTGGTAGGAATCACCTTCTCATTTTCCTTAGCTTTGTCCTTAACAACTTTTGAAGCCAATTCCTTGCCACTTCTCAAGAAGATAGCATTTACATTACCTCTTGGGTTTTCCTAAGTAGAATTGAGAAAAGAGCCTGATGCTCGAGTAGCATTTGCCTTTGCAATTTCTCCTAGTTGTACTTCTACATTGTGTATTGCAGTAGCTTGTCCCTTTAGGAATTGCTCTAAGTTGTTCTGCCTAGCTTCTTGACTAGCTAAGGCTGCCAAAATTTGACTTTGGTAGATTGAAGATCCTCCACTTTCCTGAATAAATTTTTCAATTTTGGTGAATCTTTCTTCAATAGCTCCCAATCTTTCCCCTAAGTAGCCTCGTGGTTGAAAATCATGAGGTGGTCCTTGTTGTAGGGCCCATAAAGGAAGTCCTTTATCAGGAACAATGTCTAAGTTGTTGTCATTAGTTTCTCTTTTCCATGAGAAGTTAGGGTGATTCCTCCACCCTGGATTATAAGTTGAAGAATATGGGTTGTTCCCCATCCGGTTTGCTTCTTGCCCTTGCCCACTGATAAAATTAGCTTGTTCCTTATGTTGGTTTAGCATTGCACATTGACTATACTCATGGCCAATATTTCTACAAGCTTCACAGCTTTGTTGTATTGCCATGGCATCGGCCTTGTTTAAGTTCATTTCATGCATTTGCTTTGCCATTAAATCCAACTGAGCTTGGAAAGATGATTGAGCATCAAGCTCAAGCATCCCTCTGTGCTCTTGTGGTTCTCTAAGCTCTCTGACCTCCCTCATAGGTTGCTTCTTTCTCTCACTAGCCCTTAACCAGTTTGTTACTGCCAATTCCTCTAAGATAAAAAGAGGGCTTCTTCCTTACCTTTTCTAAAAAAATTTCTATTTGAGGTAGCATCAATAGTTTCCATTGTTGTTGGTCCTAGGCTAAAGTAGAAAGTCTTTAGCAAACATTCTTCTGTCAAGTTATGGTGTGGGCAACTTCGTTGTAATTCCTTGAACCTTCCCCATGTTTCACTCAAAGACTCGCCTTCAAATTGTTTGTCTTTGAGTATGGGAAATACTCTTCCAAGAAAGCCTTAGCTAATTCCTCCCAAGTAGTTGTGGGAGTTCCCTTTAATTGCTTGTACCAAAGCTTCGCCCTATCCCTCAAAGTAAAAGAAAACATCCTTAACTTTAAGGCATCATCAGATATTTCTCTATACTTGAAATTATCGGCTAACTCCATGAAATCTCCTAGATGGTTATTAGGATCTTCATTGGGTAAGCCATAAAATTTAGAGAAATTTTGTAACATTTGTATGACGGCTGGCTTAAGTTCAAATTCATTAGCACTTGTCTTAGAATTGCTATATCTTTTTCGTCCGAACTTAAAATCACACGAAACTAACGGGGTTGGAAAGAAGACTTCAAAAACTTTAATTTTGTCACAGCACAAAGTTTTCCAGTATGGATTCTAAGACATCCAAAAAAATAAAATGCGAACCTAATTTTCTGGCCGAATTTTCCGAGCAAGTTTTTCGCAAGATTTGCCTGAAATGACCTTTGTGTCTTGCAAATGTGATAACTTTTTTGTCCGAACTCCAATTAGGGTGAAATTAACGGCAAATGAAAGAAGACTTCCAAATGCACAATGTCATTAGAGCATGTGTGTTTCCAATTCGGACTCTAAGATGGCCAAAAAATTAAAATCCGCGAGTGGCAGTAGCTAAAAATTCCTAACTCAAGTTCCTAAGCTAAGCTTTAGCTTCAAAACTCAATCCCCGGCAATGGCACCAATTGATGAGAGGCATGTTTTGACACACCTCTGATGCAATATAGTTTATGAAGTAGGATATCATTCCCATGAGGATTAAGTTTGCGCCTTACTCGGCTTACTAGCTAGTTTTAGGAACTTTCGATGACTTTGTTTCTTTCGTTTGGTTTAGGTGGCTTAACAAACTAACATGCATAAAAAAACAATAAAAACAATTTAACTCATGCAAGATCATCACAAAACACAAGAACACAAGATATATCAATATAGACAAAAGTGGTATGATACCATATACTTAAACAAGCTAGGTGGTTTGATGGTTTATTAGGTACATGTCACGATCCGGGTGTTTCAAGGCAACTCATCTACACTTTTGTGCTAGATAATTCTAAATTGATACTTACCTAAGATCAAGTGAACTAAGATCAAGTGAAATCGATGTGCTGTCGCCCCCACAAGTCACAAAATCCTAACTAAGCAACAACTATAAACATCACCCTTTTGGATAACCAATCACCAAATGAGATTTTTATCTCACGAGGCAACGAATCAACAAGTTAAACTTTTGATCAAGTCTATCTCTTTTCGGTCTCAAGACTTGATTTTAATTATATTTCTAGGTGATCAAATTAGAACAAACATTACGTCCTTTAACAAGTACATGATCCATTTCATTTTTAACCATTTAACCACAAGCTTACTTAAGAATCAAGGCATCACACCACAAAACTAACTACTCACACATGCTTAACATAAACATACAAACAAATATATATATTACACAAACAACATCAACATACATATTATCTTACATGATCAAAGCAAGAGAGCAATAAGTAAAAGAGTAGAAGGTTTTACAAGTACAAGCCAAGACTTGGTTTTGCCTTAGCTTCTTTTTCTTCTTCCTTCTTTCTTTCTTCCTTTCCTTCTCTCCTTCTTTGGTACGTTTTTTCTCTTCTTCCTTGGCTTCCACACTTTGTTTATTAACTAACATAATAATCCTAAGTCATATTACAAGCCAAAACTAACTTAACAAACTAATTCTTTTACAAATATCTTAACCACTCTCCCATCCATGTTTCTAGCTTTAGGACTTAGCAACAACAAGTTAAAAGAAGTGTAGCCATCCTTGTTCCCTTCAAGTCATAGCCAATTTGAGTCATCTTATCCTCTTAAATTGGCAGCCACGGATTTGGGCCAAGAAGCCCAAAGTTTGGCCCAAATCAACCATCAAGTTTGGCCCACACAAACAGAATCGGCCCATGACATTGGTAGGAGGAAGTTAAGAATGTCTTCTTTCAAATGCTGCTAACAGTGCCTCAATCCGACTTCGTAGGAGGAAGTTATGAATTTTTTTGTGCAAGAGGTCTGGCCTGGCGAGCTACATGGTTAGCCTCGGAAATAATTGGTGCATTCGGTTTGTCAATGCCATTTTGCTCGCAACCTTGTGATCTTGATCGTGCATTATGATATCATCATCCATGAAGCTCCTAAATATAAAGAAAACATAAGAAAAAGGAACAAACACGACAAAAGAACAATATGTACAAAAACAAGATAAAGACTTAGAAAACTCGTAAAAATGATATGTAACAAACGCTAAACTTACACTAAAATGTACATAAGTACTGAGTATTTTTGACTCATCACATCCACTAGAAGTTAAAGTCCTCCTACAAGATTTCACAGATATCTTTCCCTCGGAGCTACCAAAAGGACTCCCTTCTATGCGTGAGATTTAACATCATATTGACCTTGTCCCTGGTGCCACTCTCCCAAATTTGCCTCATTACAAGATGAGTCCAAAGGAGCACCAAATTCTTAAAGAGTAAGTGCAAGACTTATAGGAGCGAGGATCAATCTGTGAGAGCCTGAGTCCATATAAAGTTCCTACCCTACTTGTGCCAAAAAATGATGGTTCATGGAGGATGTGCATCAATAATAGAGCCATCAATAAGATCACCATGGGGTACATATTTTTTATCCCTAGACTTGATAATATGTTAAATAATTTGAGTGGTGCTATGATATAGGTACCATCGAATTAGGATAAGGCCTGGTGATGAGTGAAAAATAGACTTTAAGACTAAAGAGGGGCTGTTTGAATGTTTAGTGATTCCTTTTGGCTTGACTTGTACCAAGTACATTTATGAGGTTGATGCATCAAGTGATGAGACCATTTTTAGACAAATTTGTCATGGTCTACTTTGATGACATTTTGGTGTATAGCAAGACCAAGAAGGAGCATGTCGAGCATTTGCATAAAGTTTTTGCTACTCAAAGGGAGAATTAGCTCTTTGCAACCCTAAAGAAGTGCACCTTCCGAAAAGAACAATTGTTATTCTTGGGATTCATTATTGGAAAGGATGGTTTGCAAGCAGACCAAGCAAAGGTTGAGGTAATTCAAGCTTGGCTGCAACCAAAGAGTGTTATGCAAGTAAAAAGCTTCCTTGGCTTGGCTTCATTTTATAGGCATTTTATCCGTGGGTTTAGTATGATTGCTACCCCTATTACATCCTTGTTAAAGAAGGGAGTGCCTTTTGATTGGAACGAGGAAGTGAATAAAGCTTTTATTACTTTGAAAGAGCACCTAAGTTCTACGCTAGTGCTAGCTCTCCCTAACTTTAGCAAGCTGTTTGAAGTAGATGTGGATACTTTCGGAGTTGGCATTGGTGCTATTCTAATGCAAGAGAAGAGGCCAATTGCTTATTTTAGTGAGAAGCTCAGTGAACATAGGAAAACTTGGATCACGTATGAGAAGAAGTTCTATGCGGTGTTTCATGCATTGAAGATGTGGGAGCATTACTTGGTTGGCAAGGAATTCATCTTGTACATAGATTATAGAGCCTTGAAGTTCCTAAATGATCAAAAGAAGTTGGCCAACCACATGCATGTTAGATGGTCTACGTACTTGCAACTATTTCCATTCAAGATTGCACACAAAAGTGGTACCTCAAATTTGGTTGCTGATGCCCTAAGTCAAAGAATGGTATTGGTCACTGACTTAAAGGGAGAAATCACTGCATTTGAGTACATTCGAGAGTTGTATGAGAAGAATGATGACTCTGGGGCAATTTGGTAGAAATGCAAGGACAGAAAATGAGTAGATGATTATCATGTACATGACGACTATCTAATGAAGTACAACTAATTATGTGTGCCTAAAATGTCTCTACGTGAACATTTGATGTAGGAGATGCATGGAGGAGGATTATCTGCACACTTGGGACATGACAAGACTCTCGATGCCTTGGCTTCACAATTTTATTGGCCTCGGATGAGTAAAGAAGTTGAGAGGATGGTGATGTACTACTGTGTATACCAAGAAACAAAGGGGCACATGTAGAATACGAGGTTGTACACTCCTCTTCCAATCCTAAAGCAAATTTTAGGAAGACCTCAGCATGGACTTCATGCTTGGCTTGCCTCGCACCCTGCATGAATTTAATTCAATCTTTGTTGTTGTTGATAGGTTATCAAAGATGTTTCATTCCATGCCATAAGACAACGGATGCGCACGGGGTGGCCAGATTGTTTTTCAAAGAGGTGGTACGCTTGTATGGAGTCCCTCGCACCATTACCTTAGATCATGATACCAAGTTTCTTGCCAACTTTTGGCAAACTTTATGGAAGGTGTTTGATACGACATTACAATTCAGCACCATGGCTCATCCTCAAATTGATGGATAGATGGAGGCAACCAACTACACCCTTGGAAGTACGTTGAGAAGCTTATGCCATGAGAAAAAGAGACAATGTGACCTTGCTATTCCTATCATTGAGTTTGCATACAATGGAATAGTGCATCGTTTGAAAGGCGAATCACCCTTTTCATTGGTTTATACTAAGGTTCCTAACCACCTTGTTGATGTATCCAGCATTCGCAAGCCTCTGAGAGCTAATGAAATCGTAGTGACATTTCCCGAGCATGTCCAAAAAGTGTTAGAAGCAGTGAAAGATAGGGTGGCCACGACGTATGTAAAGAAAAAAGCAAGGGTGGACGCAAAAAGAAGAGTACAAATCTTCTAACCTAGAGAAGAAGTGATGGTGTACTTCAAGTGATATGAATCTGATGGGCCATGATATGAATCTGATGGGCCAAGAAGTTTCAATTCAATTTATGCAAGAGCAAGGATGTCCAAAAAGCCCAAGGGAAGCCCATGCACGTTTTTGAAGCTATTTAGGAAGTTATTTGCTTGTAGATTTCGTTTTGGAGAATTTAAAGCTATTTTGGAAGCTTAGCAAGCACATATTATTCTGCGAACATGCATGGACGTGTGTCAACCTATTTGGGACATCCATCAACCTATTTTGGATGCATAGCACCTATTTGGGACGCCTAGAATGCACGCAATCTTCTGGAAGAATGCGAGTGTGAAGACCAGCCTATTTTGGACGTGAAGATCTTCCTATTTGGGACGTGCATCATCTTGTTTAGGACGTGCATCTATTTATATTTACTAGATATTATATGTTAAGATTGTTTCTTGTTTAGTGGATTACAATCTGACCAGAATTCACCTATTTAGGATTAAGTATAATTTGGTCAGATTGCAAGCTCCTTTTTAGGAATTAGTTTGTTTAGGAATATGTGAGACTTTTGGAGCCTATATAAAGGACTCCTAGCATAATAAAACGTCACCCTACTTTAAAATACATTCAGAATACAATTGAGTATTAAGTCTTTTGACTTTGTGAGTTTTGATAACTCTTCTTATTCTTACCTAAGCTAGTGCGACGTTTAGGTTGAGCGAATCTTTCACTTATCAAACGAGCTTGCCATCCTCGTTTGTGGCATGATGCAACGTGATTTGGAGTTCTCAGATTGTTCGTGGCTTGGGTTGAGGCTCTTTTGCCGAGGTTCTTGCTGGTCCAGTTCGTGGGTTTGAAGTCTCATCCATTCTAGACAACGATAGATCCGTGCAAATCGTGTTTCTCCTGCCAAGATCACATCATCAAGAAGGAGAGGATGTCTTCAAACTTGGGTGAAAAGTTGCAATAGAAGAGTTTTGGACCCTACAAAGTGGTACAAAGAGTAAACAACAAAACATACATGATCGACTTACCAGAAGAGTTTGGCATCTCCAAAACATTAAACATGGCAAATTTGACACCCTACTATGACCCACTTCCTTTGCCTTCATGTCTAGAAACTCAAGACGAGTCTTTTCTTAAGAAGGGGAGGATGTCGTATGAATGTCCAAGACCAAGAGTACAAGTGTGTGCTACGTATACGTGTATGTGCTGCATGGGATTTTTGGCCAACTTTACTTCATTTAATTTCAATTCGGTTGTAATAATTTAGACATGGATGTTTTGAATTCTGTTCACTACTAGGAGGGGCGATACAACTAATAATATGGAAAGTTAATAGTAGTTAAGGGGGTCCAATTATGGATATGGGAGGGGAACGAGTTGTAACAGCCATACGGAGGCTTAAATTCAGCCTGAATGTTAGCTTGTTTAAAAGCTGAGAAAGAAAGAAGAATAGATACAAAAAAAATTAGAATCAAAAACTTGTTTGCCAAGTGCAATAGTAAGAAGCACGAGTGAGTGTGCTTGAGTGTACGTATTTTGCCACTGATTGGCCACTTTCTTATAAAGCAAACCTCAATCACCCTATGAAAGTTGGTGATTGTTGATTATCTTTCCCATTTGATCATTCCAATTTTGAAAACTTGTCAAATCCTTTCTTTGTGCTACATTACCTCCTTGCATAAATCTACTAACTTGGGACCTCTAAGAAGCCTTCGGAGCCAATTCGAGTAGTTGAGCCTTCACTATGGCTACACCAAGGTTATTTGGCTTATACATCTTTACCAATCGATTAATCATGTCAATAAAGACATCCAATAAAATATTGGACAAAGTACTTGTCACGACCCGTAACCTAGTAGTCGCAACTGGCGCAGAGATTCAACTAAAACTAATGTCAATCGAATCCCTGCAAGCCTCATAAACATAAATGTGCTATATCATACCTATACAACAAACTAAATGCACTCTCAACCACACCACTATACATCATCTACAACAAAATCCAAAATAACTATACATCCATCTACATCATCAACTATATCAAAATACACTAGAAATCCATAATATCCAAAATGACATCTTCGTAGGCCCGACCTCAAAAGCAAGCTCCCGTGACTCCACGAAAACTCTACAAGATCACCAACTAAAGATCTGGAAAATGAATAAGAGAGAATAGTGAGACAAGCTCAGTGAGTAGATAATAAGTATCATGAGGTTAACGAAGGTCAATGGTTTAAATATAGTGTTATATTAATCATAATACATAATAGTTTCATATGGTCATAACATACGTAATATGGATCATAAGAGTTGCGAGCCAAGCATTAGATCACAACATAAGGCATAAATGCTACACAAGCATAAATGCAACATAAACATAAGTCATATGCGCATAGACTCTCCCAAAGAGCAAGACACATGGCATACGCCCCAAAGGCTTAATGCATACCGCATGCGGTCCCAAAGACCTCATAAACATAACGTGAACATCATACAAGGCTCGTAACCATATGGAATAATAATAATGAATATTCTGAATTATATCAAGGAATGGGTTCATCGCAACAAAGGTCTTTCAACGAAATGGGTTCAATGATGGCGTATCAACGAAATAGTTCAAAGGAAGCCAAGGAAATACTTATTCACTTTCTAGTTTTAAAATCACAAGGAATATAGATAGCAAATAAAAATAATGGTTTTCGTGAACCCATTATCCACTCACCTCAACTTCCTCCAAGTGCGTAAACCTTAAACGTTCCTAGACAATTCGGCTCTCGTCGGTTGTCCACTTCCTAAAAACATACAAACACTACATAATCATGCTATACTTAAAGAACCATAAACATGCTTACTAAAGGTCATGGCAGTCCCTACACATGCCAAAAATCTCACTCCCCACAAACCAAATAACCTCCTTTCAACTATTCCAACAACACTTCCACACATCTCCACAACATACTCACATAATCAAATATCCTTACTCTAACACCATCACCAACCTACGAAATCATCATAACAAGTCTCCTCTGTTTTTCCTTCATCATATCATATCCAAAAATCAACTCCACAATCAACATAACCAAGTCACAAACTCATTTCTCTTTCAACCTAGTCAAATCCGAGAGCTCAGCAACTTGGCTAGAATAAAATGGACCTCCTGGTTTCATTACTTCACCAAATCAACAAAACAAATATACCACGGAATAGGGTTTTCTATCCTCTACAACTTTCTAGACATCTTCAAAGTCTAATTCTAAGCTTAAGAACACTTATCGAGAGGTTTTATCTCTACCTGCTTGCTTGTTCTTCTTTCATCTCCTAGGTACTTTCTCTTTCTTATTTTGGTTTTCTGAATGATTATGATCGGTGTGGCTTGTCCTAAGGTAAGTTTAGGGTCTTATAAGGTTCCTGGATAACTCTTCTTAATGCTTGTCTTGTAACTTAAAGTTTAAAAGGTAAAAATATTTGACTCTTCTTGATTGGCTGCCTATTCCTCGGCCAGTCACAATCCAGCAACTTTAAACTCAATTTTGGCCTTCTTCCACTAACAAACTGAAAAAATTTTTGTCTAACATGTTGTAATGCTATGTCTTAGCTTTCCAAAACATGTTCACTTGTCTAAATTGGATCAGAAATGAAAAAGTTATGGCCATTCTCCCCAAGCAGCTCAAATCTGTCTAAGTCACCCGAGGTTAGTTTAACATAAACCTAAAACTAAGCTAAGTGACCAAAATGAGGGCTAATCTAGTAGTCTTAGAAGGCTCTATCATGTGTAAACATGCTTATGAAGTTGTCGGAACATCAATCTATTAGAATATTTGCCTAATGGACCAACCAATGCTAATGGCGATATAACTTAAAAGTGGTACTTGTATTAACTTAATCATAAAACAACTTAGCTAACGATACTTGGGAGTATAACGTGGTAGAGGGCTTACAATTCTCCTCCCCTAAAAAGAATTTCGTCCTCAAAATTTACATACCCAGGTCATGAGATAGATGTGGATATCTTGTTCTCATGTCTTTCTCTGTTTCCCAAGTGGCTTCTTCAACATTCTGACTACGCCATAACACTTTAACCAATGGAATTGTCTTGGATCGTAAATTCTTTTTTTTCCTGTCCAAGATCTGAATTGGCACTTCTTCATACGTCAAGTCTTCTCTCAATGTAACTGGTTCCATGTCTAATATTCTTGATTCTTCCCAAATCATACACTTTCTCAATAACGAAGCATGAAACACATTATGAATCTTTGATAACTCAGGTGGCAAGGCTAATAGATATGCAACTGATCTAATACGTTCTAGGATTTTGTAAGGACCATTGTAACGTGGTGTCAGTTTTCCTTGCTTACTAAATCGTAGTACACCTTTCCAAGGAGAGACTTTTAAGAATACCTTATCGCCAACATTAAACTCAAGATGTCTTCTCCCTTGATTGGCATAAGTTTTCTGACGTCGTTGAGCTATCTTCAGTCTCTCCTTAATGACTTTGACCTTCTCCATAGTATCGTGAACAACCTCAGGACCTGTCAACTTCCTTGCTCCTTCTTCGTCCCAACAAATTGGAGATCTACATTTTCTTCCATATAAGGCTTCATAAGGAGCCATGCCAATGCTGGAGTGAAAACTATTATTGTATGCAAACTCAATCAACGGAAGATGATCATCCCAACTACCAACAAACTTCATTGTACATGATCGTAACATTTTCTCCAAGGTCTGAATAGTCCTTTCTGATTGTCCATCAGTCTGAGGATGAAAAGAAGTACTGAACTTGACTTTGGTGCCCATAGCATCCTGCAGACTAGGCCAAAATCTGGAAGTAAATCGAGGATCTCTATCAGAAACAATAGAAATTGGAGCACCATGTAACCTCATAATTTCGCTAACATATAATCGTGCCAACTTGTCCATAGTAGTGGTCATAGAGATTGGTAAGAAATGAGCTGACTTCGTAAGTCTATCAATAATAACCCAAATGGCATCATGCTTTCTCGATGTCCTTGGCAAGTTAGTAACAAAGTCCATTGTGATATGCTCCCATTTCCATTCAGGTATTGGCAATGGTTCCAGTAGTCCGATTGGACATTGATGCTCAACTTTCACCTGTTGACAAACCATACAACTTGCTACATAGTTTGTAACGTCTTTCTTCATACCTGACCACCAATAATTATCCTTTAAAGCACAATACATTTTAGTACTCCCTGGGTGCATAGTATATAGAGAACAGTGAGCTTCTTCTAATATTTCCCTCTTCAATTCAGCTTGATCGGGAACACACACCCTGTTGTGGTACAATAACATTCCATCATCGCTTATGGTAAACTCATTAGGATCTCCTTTTTGAACTTCACCTCTTATCTGTTGTAACTTTACATCTTGTTCTTGAAGATCACGTATCTTGTCGTACAACATAGGCCTCATCCTTAGATTAGCAATAAGGATACCATGTTCTCCAATTCTCAAGTGAACTCTCAACTTCTTGAGTTCCAATAACAACGGTAGGTAAATCACTCGCAAGTGTGCCAAACTACTAGTAGATTTCCTATTAAGCGCATCCGCTACTATATTCGCCTTTCCTGAGTGGTAATCTATGGTACAATCATAATCTTTCAACAATTCCACCCATCTTCTTTGTCTCAAATTCAACTCCTTCTGAGTGATCAAATATTTCAAACTTTTGTGATCAGTGAAAATGCGGCAAGTTTCTCCATACAAATAATGTCTCCATATCTTCAACGCAAAGACTACAGCCACTAACTCCAAGTCATGTGTAGGATAATTCAGCTCGTGCTTTCGTAATTGTCTTGAAGCATAAGCAATCACCTTATCATTCTGCATAAGTACACAACCTAACCCACGATGAGAAGCATCACTATAAACAACGTATTCACAACCAGCCATAGGAAGTGTAAGCACTGGAGCTGATGTCAAACGAGTCTTAAGTTCTTGGAAGCTCTGATCATATTCATCATTCCATACAAACTTCACATCCTTCTGAAGAAGTTTAGACATTGGAGCTGCAATCTTGGAGAAATCTTTCACGAATCTCCTGTAATAACCTGCCAAACCCAAGAAACTTCTAACTTCTGTGGCATTCTTAGGAGGCTCCCATTTAAGCACAGCTTCCACTTTCTTTGGATCTACTAATATCCCGTCTGCCAAAATCACATGCCCTAAAAACACCACCTCATTCAGCCAAAATTCACATTTACTCAACTTGGCATAAAGTTCCTTCTCTTTCAACACTTGCAAAACAATTCTCAAATGCTCTGCATGTTCTTCCCTTGTACGCGAATAGACAAGGATGTCATCAATAAACACCACAACAAACTTATCAAGGTAAGTATGAAATACCTTGTTCATCAAACTCATAAATGCAGCCGGAGCATTAGTCAGACCAAACGGCATAACCAAAAACTCGTAATGACCATAACGAGTCTGAAAAGCTGTCTTAGGTATATCACTCTCCTTAATCTTCAACTGATGGTAGTCTGAATGCAAATCGATCTTGGAGAACACTTTTGCATCTTGGAGTTGATCAAACAAATCATCAATGCGTGGTAATAGATATTTGTTCTTGATCGTTATCTTGTTCAACAGCCTGTAGTCGATACACAAACGCATAGAACCATCCTTTTTCTTCACAAATAACACTGGTGCTCCCCAGGGTGAAACACTTGGCCTAATATAGCATTTTTCAAGTAGTTCTTGCAATTGAACTTTCAATTCTTTCAACTCGGCTGGAGCCATTCTATATGGAGCTTGAGACATAGGAGTGGATCCTGGCACTAAGTCAATTGCGAACTCAACTTCTCTATAAGGAGGCAAGCCTGGAAGATCTTCTGGAAATACATCAGGAAATTCACGAACCACAGGAATATCATCCAACCTTGGCCCACTTACTCTTGTATCGATGACATGAGCTAAATATGCTTCACATCCCTTAGTGATAAGTCTACTTGCATTAATTGAAGAGATAACACAAGAAGGGAATACACAACGTTGTCCACAATAAGTGAACTCATCTTCTCCAGGTAACTTGAATACTACTTCCTTTTTGAAACAGTCTACCATAGCATGCCAATGAGCTAACCAGTCCATGCCAAATATCACATCAAAGTCCTCAATCCCCAAAGGAATCAAGTTCGCTAACAGCTTTTGCTTACCAATCAACACATCACAATTTCTTATCACATGCTCAACTATCAAGGAATCACCAACTGGAGTAGAAACTACCAATGGATGATCTAACATACCCTTTTCTTTATCAGCTAATGGTGCAAAGCTATGTGACACAAATGAATGCGTGGAACCAGGGTCTACCAAACTATGTGCATCGTGACCAAGAATAGACATTGTACCTGCGACCACATCTGGATTCACTTGAGCATCATCTTACGTCATGGCAAAAAGTCGAGCCTGAGTACGTGGACGACTACTCTAACTTCCACTTTCAATCATACTTCTCTTTCCTCTGGTCGTCTGTGATACCTCCTAAGTTTTACTTCCACCAGCCCCTACATTAGATGGCCTGGTTGAAGCCTCAAACCGACTACCTTGTTGCAAAGTCTGCGGACAATCTCTAACCATATGCCCCTTCTGTCCACAGCGATAACAAACTCCCTTACCCTTCAAGCATTCACCTAAATGATGCTTATTGCAGTTGCGACATAAAGGGTAATCCATCCGATTCTTTCTAGTCGGCCCTCTTTGACTAACTTCACTATATTCATCATTAGGCTTTCCTTGATCACCATATTGTAATCGTGGTTGTGACAAGGTACCGCCTCTCTTGACTGGCCTATTACTGCTCCACTGATTGTATCGCTTTCCACCCTCTTGCCTTTGTTGTTCCATTTTCCATTCAGCCTTACTCTGCTCTACTCGCAGTGCTGCTTCCACAATCAGTCCATACTCCTTATACATCAAACCTACAACAGTGGATCTGATATTCTCACGTAAACCCTGCTCAAACCTCTTACACTTGTCCGTTTCCTTGCTTACCATCTCAGGAGCAAAATGCACAACTCAACAAACTTTGATTCATACTCAACTACACTCATCCCACCTTATACTAGCTTAGTAAACTCGATAACCCTTGCATCTTGGAAAGTCTGTGGAAAATAATAATCTTCAAACTCTTTCTTCAACACTTCCCATGACATCGGGAATGAACCAGTGTATTTGCACTGAACAAATAGCTAGCATTTCCCTGAAAAAGAGACTGAACTTCTCCTGATCCGTACACTCCAGCAAATTCAATATCTTTTCTGTCTTCCTCAACCAAGTATCAGCCTCAAGTGGAGTGACCTTACCATAGAAATACGAGACTTCTAACTGATGCATACGAATGTAAGGAGGGTCTTTCCTTGTCATCGATGAAACTGCCCTCAACAACATCACAATCGCAGCATGCGTAGGAGATGAAGCCGAAGTTGAAGTAGTAGGAACTACTGGTGGAGGAACTACATCAGAAGGAATGTCAGAACTAGGTGAATCTTGCTGAGGTGTCCTACGGGCCATTGAAGAATCCTCCTTATTCTTATGAGTACGTTTAGACATCAACAAACCTATAAGAACAAATGACTAAAGTCAATTCAATAAATCCTCAAATCTCATAATCCTACATTCATATAATAAGCCTACACTCATCTACCCCCTCATCTTCCACTCAACCTATCCACTTTCGATCGACGCTCACTGCACTAAAATTGTCACGATCCGTAACCTAGTGGTCGCAACCGGCGCAAGGATTCAACAAAAACTAATGTCAATCGAATCCCTGCAAGCCTCATAAACATAAACGTACTATATCATACCTATATAACAAACTAAATGCACTCTCAACCACACCACTATACATCATCTACAACAAACTCCAAAATAACTATACATCCATCTACATCATCAACTATATCAAAATACACTAGAAATCCATAATATCCAAAATGACATCTTCGTAGGCCTGACCTCAAAAGCAAGCTCCCGTGACTCCACAAAAACTCTACAAGATCACCAACTAAAGATCTGGAAAATGAATAAGAGAGAATAGTGCGACAAGCTCAGTGAGTAGATAATAAGTACCATGAGGTTAACGAAGGTCAATGGTTTAAATATAGTATTATATTAATCATAATACATACTAGTTTCATATGGTCATAACATACGTAATATGGATCATAAGAGTTGCGAGCCAAGCATTAGATCACAACATAAGGCATAAATGCTACACAAGCATAAATGCAATATAAACATAAGTCATATGCGCATAGACGCTCCCAAAGAGCAAGACACATAGCATACGCCCCAAAGGCTTAATGCATACCACATGCGGTCCCAAAGACCTCATAAACATAACGTGAATATCATACAAGGCTCGTAACCATATGGAATAATAATAATGAATATTCTGAATTATATCAAGGAATGGGTTCATCGCAACAAAGGTCTTTCAACGAAATGGGTTCAACGATAGCGTATCAACGAAATGGTTCAAAGGAAGCCAAGGAAATACTTATTCACTTTCTAGTTTTAAAATCACAAGGAATATAGATAGCAAATAAAAATAATGGTTTTCGTGAACCCATTATCCACTCACCTCAACTTCCTCCAAGTGCGTAAACCTTAAACGCTCATAGATAATTCGGCTCGTCGGTTGTCCACTTCCTAAAATCATACAAACACTACATAACCATGCTATACTTAAAGAACCATAAACATGCTTACTAAAGGTCATGGCAGTCCCTACACAGGCCAAAAATCTCACTCCCTACAAACCAAATAACCTCCTTTCAACTATTCCAACAACACTTCCACACATCTCCATCAACATACCCACATAATCAAATATCCTTACTCTAACACCATCACCAACCTACGAAATCATCATAACAGGTCTCCTCTGTTTTTCCTTCATCATATCGTATCCAAAAATCAACTCCACAATCAACACAACCAAGTCACAAACTCATTTCTCTTTCAATCTAGTCAAATCCGAGAGCTCAGCAACTCGGCCAGAATAGAACGGACCTCCTGGTTTTATTACTTCACCAAATCAACAAAACAAATATACCACGGAATAGGGTTGTCTATCCTCTACAACTTTCTAGACATCTTCAAAGTCTATTTCTAAGCTTAAGAACACTTACCGAGAGGTTTTATCTCGACCTGCTTGCTTGTTCTTCTTTCACCGCCTAGGTACTTTCTCTTTCTTATTTTGGTTTTCTGAATGATTATGATCGGTGTGGCTTGTCCTAAGGTAAGTTTAGGGTCTTATAAGGTTCCTGGATAACTCTCCTTAATGCCTATCTCGTAACTTAAAGTTAAAAAGGTAAAAACATTTGACTCTTCTTGATTGGCTGCCTATTCCTCGGCCAGTCACAATCCAGCAACTTGAAGCTCAATTTTGACCTTCGTCCACTAACAAACTGAATAAATTTTGTCTAACATGTTGTAGTGCTATGTCATAGCTTCCCAAAACATGTTCACTTTTCTAAATTGGATCAGAAATGAGAAAGTTATGGCCATCATCCCCAAGCAGCTCAAATCTGTCTAAGTCACCAGAGGCTAGTTTAACATAAACCTAAAACTAAGCTAAGTGACCAAAATGAGGGCTAATCTAGTAGTCTTAGAAGGCTCTATCATGTGTAAACATGCTTATGAAGTTGTCGGAACATCAATCTATTAGAATATTTGCCTGATGGACCAACCAACGCTAATGCCGATATAACTTAAAAGTGGTACTTGTATTAACTTAATTATAAAACAACTTAGCTAACGATACTTGGGAGTATAACGTGGTAGAGGGCTTACAGTACTATTCCATAAGAGTGAGGTTCTTTTGCAACATCATTTCTTTAAGCTCCTTGAACTTTCGTACATAACCACCCACATTACTCATCTGCCTATAGTGATTAAACTCCTATACTATACTACTTAATGAGTACAACAAAACCTTGGACATAAATCATCTCTCAATAACTTCAATTCATATACTTTTCTTAAGGTAGCCAAGAATCATACCAAATCTTTGCCTCCTCTTCTAAAAGCAAGCTATCCATTTCCAACTTCCTCTCTTCCTCGACCTTATAGATTCAACAAGAACTTTTCACATATGTTTAACCAAGCTCTCAATATTGATGGAGTAAAAGTAGGAAACTCTAAGAAGCCTTCTGAGACAATTCGGTTTTTGAAATATTTTCTCCAAATTGGGAGAACTCGTACCTTTGATGATCTCATTAAATCATCACAAGTATTTGCTTGACATGTTAAAGGAATATTGTAAAGAAGGATCTTGACATAGACCCATTCCCATTAAGCAAAATCATCATTTACAGAAGACATGAGAAGTCTTTAATAAAGCTACTCCTTACCATAAGTTAGTGGATCGCTTATGTATCTTACAGTCACTCTACCTGACATTCTCTATACTATCAATATGTTTAGCCAATTTGTTTACCATCCCACTCAGACCCACATGGATGTTGTGGATAAGGTGTTGCATTATCTTAAGTGTATGCTATGCCATGGGATTTAGCTCAAAAGGACTCCAATATTTGATTGGGTAGGCTGCCCTATAATTCGAAGGTCTTGTACATGATTTTTTTTACACTAGGAGGATTGTGGAGAAATAAGAAATAGACGGTAGTGCCTTATTCTTCAACTAAAACTGGGTATCAGGCATGGTGATTACTAATAAGGGAACTGGATCTCCAGATGTCCATAATTAATTTGGGGATTCAAATCCCATGATCTCAGCTGCCAAATCATGACTACCATAATCTCCTCCTGAGAATCTCTCTGCTATTAATAACTCATCTTATTGGATACATTCTATAATCTATATATATATTGTAACTGACAATTAATACAATCCATCAAGCATTACAAGCATTCATGGAATTATAGCCCATGCTCACATCCCAGAATTATCTTTTATATAAGGCGCAGATAGAGCCCATGCTCCGTTGATTAGCCCTTTTCTACCATGTTAATGGAAGTACTCCTATACCTAGTCAAACAATCACCAGAGATGGCGTTGCCACTCCCAACCCGAAGTATGAACCTTGGAATGAGGAGGACCAGTAAGTCCTTACCTTGATTAACTTTGGTGAGTCCGAATCTATTTTGCCGCAGGTTGTCCAGTACACGACTACCTAGGAGGCATAGAGTCGACTTGCTAGGATTTATGTTTTAGGCTTGCGCACCCAAATGAAAGACTATAAAAAGGCTTTAAGCTCCATCTCCAAAGGCACAGACACGGTTGATATGTACCTACAGAAAGCAAAGAACCTTGTTGATTAGCTAGCTGTACTCGGTCATATGGTTGTTGAAGATGAAGTTATTGACTATATATTGGCTGGCCTCGACAAAGCTTATCATCCCTTTGCTTGCTCGATTGAAGCATGACTGGACCATGTTTGCCTCTTGTTAAGCGAGGAGTTGAATCTCACTCACACAACTTAAGTTGTAACATTCATGTTGTCAGTCAACTACACCACTCACGGAGGGGGTCATGAAGGCCGCGGAAATTACGGTAGAGGTAAGGGACATGGCCATTGTGGGGCACATCCGGAGGCTTCAACTTAACTCATTTCTTTAGTAGTGAAGGTTTGGGCCAACCCAGGCCCACATTAAGACTATGGAGTTGGGCCCAATCAAGCCCATCAAGCCCATCAAGCTATTAAAAATGAAGTTCAATATTTCAACTACTCAGGCTTTAGGCACCTATCATGGAATTGCTCATTCATATGATAGGTCGGTGCTGGTCCAAATTGTCTAGTTAGAGCACATACTTATCATGCCACCTCACCATAAGGGACGCTGTGGATATTAGACACAGGGATGATGCATCACCTTTACATATTTGGCACCAATGTCTATGTCATACAAATTATGAAGCCCTGAAGCTGCTCTTCACTCGTAGTCTATTATCTTTTCCAATAAACGGCTCAATAATTTATGTCATAGTTATAGTGTAGGGAAATCGCATAAGTTATCCTCTACTGCATTTGATTTTTAGGCTAGTGGCCCTTTGGATTTGAGTTATAGTGACCTCTGGGGGCCCTTCCCGGTCATATCGCATGACAGTTTTTCCTATTATGTAGTTTTCTTTTATAATTTTAGCAAGTATAACTGGCTCTATTTTTTGAAATGCAAATTGGACCTCCTCTAAGCTTTCATCAAATTTTACACCACTGTTGAAAAGTATTTTGACCGACCCATCAAAAAATTTCAATCTGATTGGGGAAGCAAATTTCAAACTTTGCATAAATATTTGAACACTCACGACATTCATCATCGAATTTCATGCCCATATACTATAGAGCAAAATGGTTCTGTTGAACAAAAACATAGACATACTGTTGAAACCAGACTTTCAATTAAGCATCATGCATCTATCCCTTATTGTTATTGGTCATATACTTTTGAATCTGCAACATATCTCATTAATCACATGCCAACCATACTAATTGACAAGATATCCCCGTATTAAAAATTGTTTGGAGAGTCCCCTCTACTCATAGGTCTTCGAGTCATATGATGTTTATGTTACCCATGGTTACGCCCAATCACTACACATAAGTTGCAACCACGTTCTACCTTTTGCGTCTTCTTAAGATATAGTTGTCATCATAAAGGCTATTGTTGCTTTGATCTTAGTACGAAAAAATTCCATATGTCTTGTCATGTCATATTTGATGAATCTACCTTTCCTTTTGTAGATGTGAAGTTCAATGGTATATCCTCGCACGAGTCTAATATGCACATCACTCTAGTAGGCATGGCATCCCCATACTAGTAGTGTTCTTTCTTGTCTCAAAGGACTCACAAAGCCCATCACCAACTATGGGCTTATCCTTATTAGGCCCATCTGAGAGCCACTCCATTGTCCCATATGATTCAACATAGGTGCCTCCACAATATGAGTCTGCCACTTGAGGTACCCCTAACCCGATGCCAATGTCCACTCAGGCACTGCCATCTACTCTGACCATGTCACAGATCCTTCAAGTCTACCACCGGTGCAACACCGTTGGCCCATCCATCATTGTCCCACCTATCGAGACCTCTACAATCATGCCCCCAACTCCAATACCTCCAATGGGTCAGACTCACAAAAATGGTAATAAGGTCTCAAGCTGCTGCCCAACCTAAAGCATTATTGGCCAGCCTTCCACCCACACCTACAAGTTTTAGCAAGGCAAGTGTCGAGCCTAATTAGAGGAGTGAAATGAATGAAGAATTATGGCTCTCATAAAAAATGACACTTGGAAGGATACCCCGACGAGCTGCAATGAATATTCTAGGCAACAAGTAGGTCTATCATGTCAAATAGAACTCTAATAGCACTATAGTCCGATACAAGGCTAGGCTTGTCACCAAAGGGTTCCAACAATGGCCTGGCATTGACTACACATCCACTTTCAGCCCAGTGGTCAAGCCTACAACTGTTCCCCTCCTACTATCAATTGCCATCTCTCGAGCTAGGCCAATTTGACAACTTGATGTTTCGAATATTTTCCTCCATGGTACACACCAAGATGAGGTGTACATGGAGCAGCCTCAAGGCTTTGTTCACCTAGACTACCCGAACAATGTGTGTTGCCTCTAGAAGTCATTCTATGGCCTGAAGCAAGCACCACGCGCCTAGTTCCACTATCTCAAGGATGTGCTATGCTCCTTTGGCTTTGTGGTATCTAAAACTGATACATCTCTTTTCTATCTCAGTCATGGCCCTTTGCGCCTATTCATCTTGGTATATGTAGATGACATACTTGTCACAGGTAATAGCTCCTCACATATAACTCGGCTGCTAAGTTTCTTGCAGGCAAAATTCTCGATCAAAGACCTTGGCAACCTTAGACCACCTGCACCCGCAGCCCCCATCCAACCAAGCTCTGCAATATTTAATTAATTTCTCACTCATCCACTTCAACTCATTCCTCTACCTTCAATTTTTCCCCACACCCCCATCCCCCATCCAACCCATCCTATAACCAATAAACAAATAATATATCTATCTTCCATATCATCAACCTAATTAACTTTAATATTTTTAATTCATATTTTTAATTCAATTTTGTACTTCGCATTAAAAAAATTACTAATATATGCAGTTCTAGTAATTTTTCTAGCTTAATAATTACTAATATTTTTAAAAAATTACTATTATAAAATAAGTAATATTCCAAAATTTATCCTAATTAATAGTTAAAGTAGATTAAAAAAAATTTAAAAATTATTAAACGAATTAAAAAAATAAAAACGAAAATAAAAAAACCAATACACAAAAAAATAAAAATAAAAGTTGCAACGAAAATAAACAATTGCAACAGGAATAAACAAAAACCATATTAAACATAAAAACAAACAAAAAAGGGAATAAACAATTGCAATGGAGCCCACCATCCCCGCTACAGTAAAAATCGTTTGCCCGTCCACGATCGTTTCATGTCTGTCCAAAATAACTTATTTTATTATTTTTTGTGTGGACCTAGGGCCCAACCCCGGGCATGTGAAAGCTGCGAGTGCAGCTGGTCTTAATGTTTCCTTGGCGTCGAGGCTATTAGAACACCATGTGGTTTGTTTCTGTCTCAAGAGAAGTACATTCATGAGATCATAGCCAAAGCTAAAATGGACTCCTACAAAGTCCTTGCTATGCCAGTAGCACTTGATAGCCCTACTGCACCAAGTAATGAAAATTATAATGATTCCCTCTATCGTCAAATAGTTGGAAGTCTTCAATACTTGGGTGTGACACGCCCCTCGAAGATCGCTTTTGTAGTTAGTTGTGCAGCTAAGTCGATGCAAGCACCTACTGCTACTGATTCGATTGTTATAAAGCGCATTCTTTGTTATCTCCAAGGGACCTTTAGACACAACCTCTATTTGACTCACACTATATTGGGGTACTGTGATGCTGATTGGCCTAGCTTCGTCAAGGATAGACACTCCACCACAGGTTGTTGTGTGTACCTTGGCCCAATCTTATATCGTGGAGCTCATGCAAGCAACAAGTTGTCTCGCACGCATCTACTGAAGCTGAATATAGAGCTTTGGCTATCGTTGCATCGAAAATTCTATGGCTGCAGTCCTTACTGACAGAAATCCATATGCCATGTCCATCGTCCCCACCATCTAGTGTGACAACATAGGCGCTACATACCTCTCGGCCAATCCGGTGTTCAATTTATAGAGCAAACACATTGACATTGACTTTCACTTTGTTCGCGAACGCGTTGCTGATGGCCAGCTTCATGTGTAGTACATATCAAGTTGTGATCAGGTGGTTGACATACTTAAAAAAGCCATTACACTGCAAGCATTTCACTGAGCTCAAGTCCAAGTTGACGGTGCATCCCTATCTGTTTGCGGGGGCGTAATAAGGATATCGGATCTCCAGCTGTCCGTAATCAATTCAGGGATTCAAATCCCAATGATCTTAGCTGCCAAATCATGACTGCCATGATCTCCTCCCGAGAATCTCTCTGTTGTTAATAGCTCACCTTATTAGATACTCTGTAATCTGTATATATATCATAACTAACGATCTATACAATCCATCAAGCATTACAATGCTTTCAATTACTATAAGTGAGATCTTAAGGTTGTGATGGTTGCTGTCCGACCACCTTGGTGCGTTAGAGTCCGATTAGGAATCTACCTAATTAACGTTATCACATATGAAAAGTCTATTAAGGAATGACCTCTAAAAGAAGTGTATTATTTACCTAATCTATATATGTAATCCAACGTCTAAATAGAAGCCCTGAAGTGGCACAAATATTTTCAAGGCCCTTGATGGTACTTGTGGTAAAGCGCCAACAAGTGATTCCTATATTTCTTCTATTGATCTTGCCTTAGTTTCTGGCACAAACGTGGCAACCAACACGCCAGTCGCCAGCTATGAAGCAAACAACACAAAAGAAGAAAAAGTACCTGAATAAAAAAGTGATGAATACAATCAAGGAAAAGTACTTGATGTACGGATAATAAATGTCATATTAGAATTCTCAAAATTGTTATTGTGAACAGAGAAAAACCGTGCGCTCTTACGAAATTATATGAAGAGAAAAAAGGAGAAACTATTGGCAGAATTGGGAAATGGAGTTCAAGTACCTGATAAGCTCCATGCCATTTCAAAGTTGAAGGCATAATAACAGCCCAAGAGGCAATCCAATTTGCCAAGGATGAAAGGCTTTCATTTGAAATATCTGATAAGAGAGTGAAGGATTTTTCAGGTATTCGTGGTACAAAAGCTCACTCACTTGCTTCCAAATTCCTTGTTGAAGGAATTGACATATAATTAACACATAATTACAAGTTAATCCTACTTACAATTAACGAACATATTCGTTAATAAATACAAGGCTTACTTGTTGTAGCGAGCTTCCACAGGACCGTTGTGATGAGGTAGAGTCATCGGTCGGTTCAAACGGATCGTATGCGTGAACAATTTTTCACGATTGGCCTCACTTTGCAAATTCTAAGACCTACAAGGACTGAATCATAATTCATCCCCTGTGTGTGTGGATATCTCTGGCAAAAATTATTACTTTGGTCACCAGCTTTCTCTCCCTTTTATACGGATGTCCAAGCCTTGCCACTCACCCCTTAGGGTGAGTAAGCATACAAATTTGCTGGGTCATTTTTCCAAGTATCAACATTTGGTAAAAAGGCTGCTGGGCTTCCCAAAGTTGGGCCCTCAATGGGCTTGTGAACCAACTTGCACAGTAATGAGTGCTAAACCCAAATACGAGTCCAACACTTGTATTTTCCAAAACCTTTCGTAGCTGAACTGCATACGTCGGTTATTATAATCCATGGCAACGCTAATATGTCAAAGTTGATGGCAACCCTAACAAACTAAATGAGTAGAACACCTTGTAATGGATGAATATATAGTACCATTAAACCAATGTACACCAAGTCGCACCCTCCGCTGTATCGATGTCCTGTTAAAAATAGATTAAAGATCTCTGAATGAATATGCTTCTTTTTCGGCTTCACATTTCAACTTGTCAGATGACCTTCAAGAAGAATGCTAGGCCTACTAGGAAGCAGCTAAGGCCAGCCATATATAGAAACCTAAATTTTTTTTGAAAGGATTTATAAATTTTACAATTCAACTTCGTCTTTAAGGAAGATACAAGATTGACTTATCCTTGAAAACTACCATGAGAAGTAGCGTCTTCCATATTTGTCGATTAGAAGCATCGATATGAGAACACTAGGAATCTGTGGAATCAAGGTAGTATGGGGGACAATTATTGAACCAGATGTTTGTGCAAGAGGTGTGTGTTTTCTACTTCGTCACTGCTACAGAATCTGCCTGATGTTGGTTGGAAAATATGTTGCAAAAACTTGAACTCTCTACTTGTGATCATTTCAAAAGACAAAAAACATTTGTACAGTAGATACCAGCATTTAAAAAATGGAGCCCATCTATGATCCAATTTCGTTAGTACTCGTGAGCTGTTGAACCAAGATCATAACAAGTCCAATCTGATCCAAAACGATAAAAATAATTTCAGACGAAACCAGAGAGCAAAATTCCATTGTTTTAATGCAGTCTGTAGAAATTACTCACTGTAACCGGACGAGCATATCTTTTTTGAAACAAGTCTAAGAATCTTGTCATTGAACACCCATGAGAAGATACATTAAATTCCTGTCAAATATTTGAGAATATGTTCCTCTCGCAAAGATATAATAAAGTAGAGCAAAGCTCTAGAAGAGAACAAGGTAGGATGAAGTAATGGTACTTGGATGCTAGCTGCTTCTTGGGAAACATCAACATGATTCCCTCTTGGAAGATGCAAAGTTGCTTTGAACTCAATGTCACGTCCGATCATTGCTTATTATAACTTAAATATGTCAGTGAAGCAATCTTTGCAGAAAACTTAACAAACTTGTCAACAAGTGAAAACAAAATCTCATCCATGTATATCTGTCTTGGTGCAAGTAACACGGCTGAACTAGATCACGAAAGGATTCGCTAAAAGCAACTAACCAACCATCTAGGGGACTCTAGAATAAAAAATAGGGTAAATTATCCTCACAGCCCTGAGTTTTATACGTTTTTGTGGTAGGGCCCCTGTATAATTTGAATTAGATATAGGACCCCTGCTTTTAAATGAAATATTGGTCTCGGATCCTTGGCTGATGTCAGCGACTTTTTTTATCATTAAAATGACCATTATACCCTTAACAAAAAATTAAAAATGAACATCACCAACAAACATTAAACCCAGAAGAAGAACAACGAACACCAAACAAAAATCTAGATCTGGAACAACAACGAACATCCGGACAACATCGACTCCCTCGAATCTCCAACGCCGAAGATCTGGATCAATATCGACATCAACATCGACGCCCAACCTCTCATCAACATCGATGCCCAACCTCTAGATTTCTGACAAGAGAATCGATGCAGCCCAGAACCCAACTTAAAGCCGAGACAACAAATATGAGTTTCCCCTCCTATGTCGCTGAAGTCGGTTTTCCCAGCCTCCAACATCAGTTCCTCTCTAATGACGGCAGATAATTTCCCATACCAGAATAACTCTCTGCCAGTCGCCCGATTCCAACTCGAGAGATCCCCCCGGGGATGGAACTATGGACGGGAAAGCCCAAAGAGATTCCTGTGTTTCGAGCCGTGGTATTATCGAAACTGGCACTTGTTGTTTTGGTTCAGTTTAGATTGGAATTTTCTTGTTTCATATCTGTTATTGCCTTGAAGGTTTGATATTTGTTCTTAAAGATTGCATCTTTAAGCATTTTTAATTAAACCCAGATGAGGGAAGGTGGCTACGAGAGTTAAGGTTTGATATTTGTCCTTTTTGTTAGGAGAGTTAAGGAGACGAGAGAGATGGAATACGTTACTAGCAGCTGGATGTCCGCCGACGTTGATTTTAACTCGGTGAATCTGGATTTTTTGAAATCTGGTGGATTAAGTTCGATGAGTTGGTGGATTGATTTTTGGGCAAATTACCCTCAGGTCCCTGATCTTTACATTATTCTCCTATTGGGTCCCTTCTTTGTCATAAATGAGTATTAAATCCCTGCTTTATTCAAAAATGTTGGTCTCGGGTCCCCACCGACCAAATCGGACTTTTTTATTATTTTTTTGTCATGTGAAATGACTATTTTACCCTTCACAAAACGACAAAAATAAGATAAAATTTGTCATTTTGTGAAGGGTAAAATAGTCATTTCACATGACAAAAAAATAATAAAAAAGTCCGATTTAGTCGGTGGAGACCCGAGACCAACATTTTTGAGTAAAACAGGGACTGATTAACTATTTATGATAAATGAGGGATCCAATAGGAGATTTTGGTAAAGACCAGGAACTTGGAGGTAATTTGCCCTTGATTTTTTTAAATGGTGTTGCTTTCAATGGTGAATCGGTGCTCCTGTTGAATGGTTTTGAGTGGTGTTGCTTTCAATTTCAATTTCAATCGGTGGATTGGGTTCTTCAATTTCAATCGGTGGATTGGGTTCTTCAATTTCAAGCTCGTAAAGAATTTTTTTTAATTGGAAAAGAAGAAGAAGATTTGTGATGGAGATTGTTTTTAATTTTTTGAGAACTTGAAGATGTTCTTGGTGTGAATTTGAAGTTAGTAATGTTCTTGGTGTATCGAAAGGTTGAAGATGAAGATTTTTTTTAATTTTTTGTTTGAGGGTATTTTGGTCATTTTTGTGAAAATAAAATCAAAAAAATGAATAGTGACATCAGCGAGGGACCCGAGACCAATATTTCATTTAAAAACAGGAATCCTATATCTTATTCAAATTATACAGGGGCTCTACCACAAAAACGTACAAAACTCAGGGGCCTGAGGGTAATTTACCCTAAAAAATAAGCCCACAGCTTGAAGGATACATGGAACTGAACCTGCGATTTCACCCAAGGTAAAGGTGATTTAGTTCGCACAAGGGAACATGAACTGCAAATTGCGCAACATGTTGATGTCACATAGATGTTGATTAACACCTCAACGTTATACTATTACCTGATTACTATAGGCAAATGCCCCTCGTACGTTCTTTGGTGTAATTTCTACAATGTACCGGTACCTGTTGATTTGACAAGTAACATATCTCACGATCCCCCGTGAATGGTCCTTAGACCTCGCTGTATCTTGATTGGTCGTCTCCTTATTTCTACATTACTTTAGTGTCAGATCTAACTCTTTGTTTCATGCTTTAGTTTAATTTAGTACAATGTGAAGGAGTTGCCTTCTTAGCATAATATTTAGAGATTGTTTTGAGTGGAATATCTAAACTCAGATCCGAAGAGTCTAATATTTGTTGATTTTGATTGGTGTAAAATTAGATCATATTCGGATCCTACAAATTATTATAAAATAATGTTAATATTTAACATATGTATATTATTTTTTAAACATAATACAAAACTCTTAATCTCGAAACACCTAACTTTAATTTTTTTTGGAATGCTTACTTGGTTTGTTATGTGATTTGTTTTAATGAACAAATCAAGTACATTTACACATTTTTTTTAGGGGAAAATGGATTTCATTAATCTGGTGTAAACCAAGTTGCATACCATACATCATCGTACCAGAACCGCTTGCACCAAGCACAACTTACATACCCAGCCAACCAACAATCTACCCACGACATGTTACACTACCTTTGCACTAAATACAAAGTTGCAGCCGCCGGCCTCGTTAAAAACCTATCCGGTAAACCTGTTCCTACAGGATAAATCCAGAATAGCAAAAGAGTGCAATGCGGAGAACTGCTCTAACGATAACACTGCATTACATGTGTAACATGTCTCCCCTTAAGCGTAATAACCCAACCCTCTAAAGTTCTAAAGCTAATCATCTCCTTTCTTCGGAAAGGATTCTAGTTAATTCCATTGGCTCTGAAAAAAGGACTAACAGATACGTAGAGAATAGGCATGGGAGTTTTACTATAGCATGCGCCGCTCCATTTGCTGTGCGTGGAATGAAGTGATGACGTACTTCGCCTATCTTTCTAGCTACTTCAAGGCAATCTTTAATAATACTTTCTAAGTCACTCCGGTCATTCAGTTGACAGTTCAGCACCGAGATTATCGGTTTACAAGTGATTCCATAATCACATGCGGCATGCCCAGCAAGAGTGCCAATTACAGCCCCAATTTATAACCGAGTGCTTCCAAATTTATGGGATGATTGACATACAGGAATCTTTGTACATCTCCCACCAGGAAAACTCCGTCTGAATTATGCGCCACCACTCTTACTTGTCCGCCTCCATCAATAGCTAATCCCGCATCTGTATTTATTTTTGTCCATTCTGAATTCGAAGGGGTCCAATATATTGGAGATGATGATTGGGCATTGCTTACTTTCACGTTGGCTGCTTGATATTCGGCTTGAAACTTCAGTGCCTTTTGTATTTCCTCTTCCAATTTTATTGCCTTCTCCGGGTTGAAAATTTTTGCATTCCTGAATTTCCAAATGCCCCAAAGACAACTTACGCATTTACTTCTGGTTATCGTGTTGCGTCCTTCCATGAGATGAAGCCAATTTTCCATGAAGGAGGTATGTTGTATAGTAGATATATCGACGTTGAGTTTTTCCCATTCTCCCTTTACTTATTCACATGTCAGGAACAAATGATTCACCATTTTGGTCTCTAAGTTGCAAAGCGGGCACAAATGATCCACGTTTATCCCTCATCTATTTAAAGTATCCCTGACTGATAGATTGTTATCCATAGAACGCCACAGAAAGGACTTGATTCGCGGAGGGCAATTAACTTGTTTCCAAACGAAGTTACCGAGTCTTTGATTAGCATCCGGAAGTGGCCTATTAACCGAATTCTACCACTATTGAAGGTCAAGATGGTAGCCACTTCTCACTATATACGAGCCATCTTTAGAGTATTTCCACTGAATTAGATCTGCAGGTCTTCTACTACTCAGCTAGATTGACTTTATTGCCTTAACTTCCTCCTGCAGGAACAGGCTATTGAGGAGGTCCTCAATCCACGTATATGTCTCCTCCATGATGAGCTCAGTCACTAAATTAAACTTGTCCATACCAGGATGATGGTATTTAGGTCGGCCCTCCTGAATTCCTAGAATCCAAGAATCCCACCATATATTCACTGATGTACCATTTCCGATCCTCTAGTCTATGCCTTCCTCAAGTAACTGAAACCCTAACTTGATACTGCACCACGTGTAACTCAGAGCATAACAATCTGCAGACTGTGTGCATAGTATTTCCCTTTAAAAACATGAGCCATTAAAGAATTCGGGTTGACTAATAATCTCCATGCTTGTTTTGTTAACATAGCTTTATCGAAATTTCGTAGTTGTCAGAAGCACATTCCTCCTTTTGCCTTTGAAAGGCACGTGCGGTCCCAGCTCCGCCAATGCATTTTTTCCCCATTTACACTTCCGCAGAAAAGTCTCCCTGTCGTTGCTCAATCCAATGGCAAGTCTCCTCTAGTATAACAAAGCAGCTCATTATGTATAATGGAATAGCTTATAGCACACCCTTAATCAGAGTTTCCCATCCAGCCTTTGACAAATATCTCTCTTTCCAGCTACCAATCTTCCTCATAATGCATGCCTCAAGTTCTTCAAAGACTTCTTTTTTTGATCTACCAAGCATCATAGGAAGACCAAGATATTTTTTAGTTAGTTCTCCTTCCCTCATATTGATGATTTGTCGAAGTCTTGTCATGGAAGATTCATTGACATTACAGCTGAAAGTTATCGAGCTCTTTCGAAGGTTAACTTTTTGTCCCAATGCTTATTCATATATGGATAAGATTTTCAAAATGTTCTGGAGTTCAGCTTCTATCACCCTGGCAAAGAGTAAAGCATCGTTAGCAAAAAATAAGTGTATAATTGAGGGTCCTTCTCTCGTAACCTGAATCCCGTGTATGTCCTCCTTCTGGGCTACTTGAAAGAGTAAACCAGCCAATCCCTCTGAGTAGAAAAAGATAGGGAGAGTGGATCCCCTTGACGTAATCTATGGCTTGGTGTAAAATACTCTCCAATCTTGCCATTAATTTGAATAGCATACTAAACCGAACATACACAGCGCATAATCAAATCCACAAAAGAGCTCGGAAAACCAACTATAAGCATAATTTGTTGAAGAAAATACCATTCCACTCTGTCGTATGCTTTGGTCATATCCAGCTTGAGAGCACAATATCCCTTTCTGCCTTGAGTCTTCTTTTTCAGGTAGTGGAAGGATTCATAGGCTATTAGAGCATTATCTATAATTTGACGACCCGGTACAAAGGCACTCTAGTTTTCGTGGATGATCTCTGGTAGAAGAAATTTCAGTCTATTTGCGATGACTTTGGTTATGATCTTCATCAAGACATTACAGAGACTGATTGGGCAAACTTCTGCGCACTTTGTTGGTTTATGTACTTTTGGAATCAGAATTATAATTATGTTATTATAGAAGGATGGGTCCATACTGTTATTGAGGATATCCAGAGCTAGCGAGGTGACATTGTTTCCCACTATGGACCAAAATCTCTGATAGAAGAGGGATGGCATCCCGTCTAGCCCCGGCACCTTAGTTAGATGCATATCAAAAACTACTGCCTTTACTTCTTCATTTGTGAATTCGGTTGTAAGAGTGAGGCCGACCTAGTGGGAGACTTTTGGAGAGATGGTGCGAAGAACATCAGAGACCTACACACACCCAGAAGAGGTAAACATCGAAAGGTATTACTTCCTAAAGGTCTCATGGATTCCCCCCATCTCACCAACCACCCTCCTTCCTCATTCCTAATCTCCTCTACCAGATTCCTAGAAGTCTTATGATTGGCTTTCTGATGGAAAAAGTGTGTGTTCTTGTCTCCCTCTTTTAACTATTCTACCCTTGATCGTTGAGCCCACAGTATCTCTTCCCTGATTAAAATCTCCTCCCGTTCCTCCATAAGTGTTTTGATGGCTGCCTTAGTTTTGGGACAGCTTTCCCATGCTTGAAGTGTCCCAATTTCTTCCTCGATGTGTTTTTGTCTCACCCTGACATTACCGAAAACATTTTTATCCAAGACTACCAACTCTTTTGTGCATTCTGATTGTTGAGTTTGCACCCCTTCTCTTGCATTCAACGACCAGACTTTCTCCACTACAATTTGGATGTCCTCATGTCTAAGCCACATAGCCTCGAATCTGAATTGCCTATTGTGGTATTGAAAATTCATTCTTCTTATTTTACACCAGATTGGACTGTGATCTGATTTTATTCAGGGTAAAGCTATCGCCTCTGTAGCTGGATAAGGAGTCATCCACTCGTGGGTTGTAAAAAATCTATTGAGTTTGTATTCCACATGATTTTTGGCTTCTTGACCATTACTCCATGTATATAATAATCCATTTTGAGAAACCTCATGTAGTTCGCACGAACGTAAGGCTGAGGTAAAAGTGTCCAATAGACTTTTTGCTATGTGGCATCCTCCCTTTTTTCAGTATTATCCATGATCTCATTGAAGTCCCCACAGCACAGCCAAGGGAGGGATGATTTACCACATAGTTCTCGGATCAGAATACCCATTTTATGTTTGTCTATAGTGGCTAGCCAACCATATATCCCTATAAACCTCCACGAATCATTTCCCTATACTTCCACATCGATATGATTATGGGAGAAAGAGAGGAGTTTGATCTGAATATCCCTTTTCCATAGCATCATTAACCCGCCACTTCTAGCTCTTCCTGTTCCTGTACATCCAATAAAAATTCCGCATACAAAATTAAGTCTCCATTTAACCATTTCTGTCTCTATCTCTGGGAGTTTTGTCTCTGAGAGAAAGAGGATTTGGGGAGAGTAGGATTGGATCATCCTACGTGCTTGACAAACTGCTGATGGACTCCCCAATCAGCGATAGTTGTAGCATATGAGATTTATGAGGATTGATGAGTTGGTCTCCGAAGCCAATGCTTGTCTTTCGCTAACAGAGAGCACCTCATGATCATCATCAGAATACGATCGTTTCCCCAATATCTCCTCCCCTCGAATGCTCATCTCTTTATCTGCATCTCCCATAGTCAGACAAGCTATTTTCTTCCATTTTTTCCCAAAGTGCACCGATGTAGGATCGTCTTCTGGAATAGCAAGGTCAATGGCTATTTGTTTGGTAGGGCTGTTATTCCTTGTTTGACTAGTTTGGGGTTTCGGGGACTTCGAGTTATTGTCTATTTGGGGTAAAAGGATGATCGGTTTGGTGTGTTCATGTGAAGAGGTAGATTTCAGTATGTGGGTTATAGTGATTATGGGGTTGTTTGTGGTGGGGGTTGGGTTTTTGGGGTTTGTCTTAAGGATATCCAGGGAACTACCATTAGCAGGTGTTAGGTCAGGTGTTAGGAGTGGTATTTTGGTGGAACTCTGGATAGAGTTTGGGGTCTGAGATTTTGTTGGGTGTAGAGTTTGGCGTCGGCATGGAGGTATGTAGGCATTGGTTTGGTTTAGAGGAGGGGTAAGATATTTTGTTGGTAGGGTAGTTGCCTCGCTATTCCTTTCCCTTTTATCTCCGTTAGGTTGGTTGCTATAGTTCCCTAATGCCGACGATCCTAGCCTTACTTCAGAGAGGCTGCATTGGATTCCCTCTATCAACTGTTGATTTTGCACCCCAGTAGTATTGAGCTGAAGGTTTGGGAGATCTTTCTTCTTATCACCCTCCCTTTGGATCGATATCCAAGTTCTTCGGAATCCTGAATCAGTCTTTTTCTCACTGTTCCCTTTTCCAAGATCTCTCCTTGATTTAAAAGGTGAGGCCATAAACCAAGATCCATAAGAATCAGTAGATGTATTTGGGTCTTCTTCTTCATCCGCCAATCCACACACATTTTCCAAGTGGCCTAGCATTCTGCATTTGTAACAGTAGTCTTGAAGACGTTCATATTTGAAATTGACCATAACTGTGAAGCCCCCTGCAAACTGTAACTTCTTTGTCATTACCCATAACCGCATGTATCAACCCTTGGTTTCCATAGTCTCGTCCCACGTAATAAAACTGCTGAAAAGTCCTCCGATTGCCTGGGCTATGGTAGTATTATATCCCCCAAGAGGTAAATCGTAAACACACACCCAAAAGAGAACCATGAAGAGTGGGACATCTAACACTGTGTTAGTCCCCTGAACCTCTTTCAGGAGCAATATGTGTTTGTCGAACAGCCAGGGCTGGTCAGCGAGCACCATGTTCATATCCCTTCTTTTCTGAAACTCGAACAGAAAATGATTTCTACCAATCTCTTTAATCTCCAAACCTCGGCGTAGTGCCCATAGGTTCCGCATCATCATCGTTAATGCTCTCGGGTTAATACTCTTCTCGGTCCAAATCAATCCCACCATTGATCACACTGTCAAGTTATTTTCCTGGATCAATAAGTCACACGGGATAATCAAAACATCTTCTTCGCCCCCTCTCTTATTAACTTGGATATTTGTTGTTTTACTATTTTCAGTCTGATTCGCGATCATCCTTCCTCCCCCAGCCGCCGATTATTCCTCCCTTTCTTCCATTGGTAACCCCTCTTAACATGTCACGAACCCAATTAAATTGGAGTTCAAGGTTGATAGAAATTGGGGAGGAATAGAGAAGAAATTGAGGGTTAGAGGTAGAATAGAGAGGGAAGGGATTTTCCAGAGAAAGAACGAGAGAGAGAGAAAGGAAAAGAAGATAGGAATTAGATTGATGTATAAAATTGATAGATGATTCTACAATACTCCCTGTTACTACTTATACTATGGCTTATTACATTTTAATCCTTGGCTTATTATGTATTAGCCATTACTATATTTTCTAATACTATCTATGTCCCTGGTACGTGACATCCTCAAGGTTCAAGGCACGTCAAAAATATAATATGGATAACCCAAGGCAGAATTCATGATTCACTGATCAAAGAGCTTGTGTAGCCATAAAAAGAATACCATCTCAGCACCAATTAGTCTACCAGCAACTCCACGGACTATTAATTGCAGGTATGTAGTAACCGAAATCACAAGAGATTGCAATTAAGTCTGTCTAATTGCAGCGTTGCTTCTGCAATAAATTGTTGTGTTGTCATTGCAATTCGAGTATGCTTTTAAGTTATATCATCTCGAGTCTTTAATCTGATCAGCCTTATGTTCATCATTTGCAACCACAGTGCTCCCTACCCCATATTCAAACTTAACAACACATGAACATAGCATACACAATTGCGTTCCTGACTATCTTATGTTGCCCACTGCTCATTTGGTGGCCTATCTTTCCAACTTGATAGCTGCCAATAAGAAAAATGAAGCCCATCTTCAAATGTGTTGTCCACTTGCATGCCTCTAGAATCTGGGAAGTCCAACATTAGTAATTCCTCCTTCTTCCTCAAAACAATTGCCCTTAACCTCTCAATAATGTCTACATTAAGATTATCAGCTGAGCCTTCAACCAGCAACTTAACCATGTCTCTTAAGCTGGCTCCCATAAGAGCATCCCAATTTTCAACCAACAACTTGAACATTTTATCTTTTTTTATCAACAATTGTAAACTGCAAAGACATCATTTCCTCTACCAATTGTTAGTGAACTAATCTCTGAACCCAACTGAAATGTTGATCCTGCAGCAATTGTCACAACCCTGAATGTTTCCAAAATTGCCAAAACTATAACCAAGTTATCTCCACCTAAACAACTCAGCTTCATCTCTTTAGTTGCTCCAAAATTATCAGGCGGCTTAGATTTGATATCAAAATATTTGAGATCAACATCAACATCTAAGGAACTATTACTTCCTAATGCAGCTTTCACCACAACGTCTTGAATAACCAACTCACTAACATCACATTCCAAATCCGTATCATTCTTCATATCTACTAGGTTTTCTCTTCCAAATTCACAGAAAACCTGATCTTTACAACCATCCTTCACTTCTGGACAGATTTTCTTAATAACTTTGGGTCTCACTAGCCCGCTGTCATCCACTTCATTATGACCCTTTCTGAAAAATGAATCTGGTGGCCTTCTGCAGTACTGTCCATATTCACCCATCTCAATAGAAGACCACAACTTAACTGAATCATCTTCTTTTCCATGAACTTCTTCAAATCTGTCCCACCACATTTGATTTTCCAATCTGAAATCACAGAAATTCTCCTTAGAGCCATCTTGGTTCTCTCTTTTACATTCACTAAAATCCTCAACCAATTCTCTGTTGGATTCACCTCCAAGCACATCCTCTTTTTCTGAATCAGATTCATTGTTCGCTTCATCTTCAATTTCACACAAACCTTCAACAAGAATGCAAGAATTCGACTTGACCAACAAGACTCTATCAATAGCAACCTCTTGGTCATTAACCTTACATCCTAAATCAGAATCTTCCTTCGAACCCACTTGATTTTCTTCTTCAAAGTCACTTGGTTTTTTAACAACAGAACTCTCAACATTGTCAAGTTTCTCTTTATTCCCAAAATGCTCACACAAAGCGTCTGCAAACTCGTTCTAATAATCATCATAGTTGCCATCAAAAGACCACGACGTAGCCCACTCTTTTGCCTTACCGACCAACAAATCCTCCACTAGACTAAACTGATAAATGTTTATAGATGGGTAAACATCGAAATACACTTCAATGCCGTTAATCCAATCTACCGATTTAACACCCAAAAGGAAGGAAGACTCGGAAAACCCATTCGAGACAAGAAAGAATTTACCTCATTTTGATAGATTTCCGTGACCCATTCATTCAAGAACTCCTCCAAGAACTCTTCCAGAGGCTCGTGGTGTACTTCCTCCACTTCTTGACCAAATTCTTGATCACAATTCCTTCTTGCGGTTCGCTGAACTAGACCCAAGTTGGCCTCCGTTCCAGTTTGTTCTGCCGAACCCAAGTCGGTCTCCGTGACGGTTCGGGACCAAGAATCGAAGATTGCCTCCTTTCTTGAACTGTTTCTGCTCGCTTCCTTGAACCGTTCTTCAAAATTTCCAAGTTGCTCAAGAAATGATTTCCAGCGGTTATCCATTAAAGCTCTGATACCAATTGTCACGAACCCAATTAAATTGGAGTTCAAGGTTGATAGAAATTGGGGAGGAATAGAGAAGAAATTGAGGGTTAGAGGTAGAATAGAGAGGGAAGGGAATTTCCAGAGAAAGAACGAGAGAGAGAGAGAGAGAAAAGAAAAGAAGATAGGAATTAGATTGATGTATAAAATGGATAGATAATTCTACAATACTCCCTGTTACTAATTATACTATGGCTTATTACATTTTAACCCTTGGCTTATTATGTATAAGCCATTACTATATTTTTTAATACTATCTATGTCCCTGGTACGTGACATAACACCTCCCGAGAAAACCTTCTCACGCCCCCTCACCAAAACCGTAATGAGTGGACTCTACCCAACCCCCTATATAGACAACCCTTGAGACCTGTATCAACTTTCGCTGAAAACCTACACCGGATCGCTAACAGACCTCGATCGATAAACCTTGCTGAGAATTTTAGTGATTTTTTTAGAATTTTTGAGTGGCTATTGAAGAAACCCTAAAACCGGGACGACTTTCTCATGCAGAGACCGAAACCCTAAACCGGGACCGTGAAACTAATTAAGTACATTTACACATTTGATTGCCCATTTCTAGTAGAGAACAATAAAAATCAAATAAATATTTAACTTTTTTATAAATAAATTCAAATTAACATAGACACGGGGGGGTCACTTTTATCTAGGCTAGTTCTTTTAGACTCAAATCTAGCCAAAATCCTTACTGTTAAATAAAGGTAAAAATAAGATTTCTATATATCTTGCCCATGTCATTCCTAAGAATAGTATAATAAACTCCCTACCCGGCCGTTTTAAGTATGCGGAGATAAAATCAGCCGAGGAAGAGGATTAGACAAAGAATTGCAAATACAATAGATTAAAAATTTGTTTGATTCCACTTCGCATTAATGTTACTGTTCTTATGAATTTTTCATTAAAATAAGGGAAAATTAGGTTAAAGCCCCTGTATTTGGGGATTCAACCGTTTTAGTCCCTACTATTTAAAAACTACTCTTTGGATCCTTATTATGCAAAATATTCGAACTTTTTAGTCCCTAAAAATTAACATAATTTTTGTTATGACCATTGTACCCTTCGTGCAAAAATTAATCCTGAACCAAATTCAAATAACCAAATCCAAATAACTAAAAATTAACCATGAACCAAACCCAAATAACCAAAAATTAACCAGCCCGGCTTAACCGACGCCGAGTTTGCCCGAGCTGAGGTGGAGTTCGGCCTCTGTTTCCCTCTCGACCTCTGCGCCGTCCTCCGCACGATACTGGTGTCTTGATCGCCTCCGGAGTACTCGTTGGTGGGGATTAGTCCGTATCGAGGAGCCTCATCGCACGCGTTCAGATCGGCACCGCCGAGTCGAGGAGCTCCGCCCTAGAGGAGCTGGTGGCACTTTTTCTCGAGGACAACAAGAACGTGGTCGTCGCGGTGGGGCATGGGGTGGTTCTGGTGCTGGTCTGGGCGATGGACTCGACGAAGCCAGCGGCGGCCAAGGAGCGGGTCATCGCGGTGGTGGAGAGTGAGAGGTACGCACTCTCTGTGGAGGGCGGGGTGTTCCTCCTCAACCACCTCCTCCGCGTGTTGAAGTCCCAGAGCGGTTATGCAAGGGAGAAAGCTTGTTTCGTGCTCAAGCGAGTCCCATTCCAAATCCCCATCTTCAACCATTGCTACATCTCGTGCGCTAACTAAAGAGGTTCCCCATCTTCAACCGCTGACGGTTGTGGACGTGATGGAGGAAGAGGCACGACGGCGTTAAAATCCCGGTGGATACTAATCATCCTAATTCGAACAATATCGAGTACGATAACTTGTACCTCGACATGAACGTGATTATCCACCCTTGCTTCCATCCAGAAGATAGAGTAACATTTGTCGGTGTTCACTAATTTTTGCAATTACTACGATAATGTTGAGATGTTGATGATTATTAAGTTAGTGTTATTCGGTTGATGCTGGGTGTAGGAAGCTTACGGTGAGGTTGGGAGAGGTCTGAAGGAGGAGAATGTTAATGGAGCCGATTTTGAATTTTTATTTGGTGAGATCAGAGGGGTTTGCGACGGAAGGAGGAGGAGTCAGTGAGGTCATGAGGATTTCTGGGTTTAATTAGGTTTGGTTTAATTGATTTGGGTTAGTTTAAAAAAGGATACAATGTTCATAAAAAAAATTATGTTGACCGTCAGGAATTAAAAGACTTCGATTATTTTATACAGTAGGGACGAAAAGAGTAGTTTTGAAATAGTAAGTACTAAAACGGTTGAATCCCCAAAGTACAGGGGCCTTAGCCTAATTTTCCCTTAAAATAATAGCTGTATATGTAGAAAAAAAAAAGTTTGTGTCTTTCCATTATTTTGACTTCCAGATTGAGATATTGTGTTTCCGGATTGGAATTACAAGATTGGTGAAGCTAAAGCAAACGCCTTCTCACGTTGACGAATACACACACACATTCATGAATGTTGTACGAGTCATTGGTAATCTTCTCTAGATCCGTTATATGGCTTGCGGTTGAGTGTTAATAAGTGATTCTTGGACTTCTTCTAGTGCTCTTCCCTTGGTTTCTGGTATAAACTTGGCGACCGACACGCCCGCGAGGAAACAAACACCAAATAGGATGAAAAAAGTACCTGGAAATTTTGTTCACGAGAATGTGATAAATATGTTTAAAGGAAAGGTATAATGGGAGAGTTCTGTATCTCTTATTCCACTGTTCAAGAATTGTTACAGTTGTTGGAACAAATACTGCAAGTCTCTCGGGCTTATATATGAAGGGTGAAAATAGAATATATTATCAGAATTCGGAAAAGGAGTTCAAGTACCAGATGAGCTCCATGCCATTGCAAAGTTGAAGGCATAAGTAACAACCCAAGAGCCAATCCAATGTGCCAAAGTTACCAGGCTTCCTGCTGAAGCCTTAATATTCATTGGAAATATCTGAACAGAAATGAAACAAATCTAAGAAACAAATTTTAGTTTTGCGGAGCTCGTTAACTTTCTTGCAGCTTCCATGTATTTTTTTCCGGGGCTTTCGAAATTAAACTGCATACCTCAGATATTATAACCCATGGCAATCCTGAAATTCCAAAACAGATAGCTACTGCGTACCCCTGCGGTGTGCAGCAATATCAGGATAACAAACACACTAGAAAGTATCAAACTTGTAATAGATGAACATGTATTACCATTAGGCCAATATAAACCATAATAGGAGTCGCATCCTCCACCTGATCAAAGTTCTGTTCATAAAAGATTTTGAGATGTATGAAGATAGTCAAATAGATAAGAAGCTTGCAGGTAACTGGATACGTTAATATGCTGCCTTTTTGCTTTGCAATTTAACCAAGTTTACCGACCTTCAGGCAGAATGCTAAACCGACCAGAAAGCAACTTAGGCTTAAACCAGAAATAGAAACCTGCATGGAGTGAGAAGGCTCTAGCAATATTAGTAATCAAGAAGCAACATTAAGGACGATACATGATTAGCTTATCTTTGGAACCAACCATGAGAAGTGGCCGCCTTCCACATTTGTCAGTTAGAAGCATTGATATAAAGACACTGGGAATCTGTTAACAAAAGTTAGTACGGTGAAACAACAAAAGAAGAAGATGTTTGAACGAGTCATGGGAAAAGACATTCTACCTCGATCACTGCTACTGATATCATCCCGATGTTGGTTGGGAAATCTGTCAACAGTATGACAAGTTCAGGCTTGCTGGTGATTGAGGTATATTGCAATTGAAAAATTCTCTAGTTGTAGTTACTAGTTACCAGCTTGGTTAAAAATAGAGCTCATGTAACTTCCAATTGCAGTTGACCCCATAAATTGTTGAACTAGCATCATAACAAATCCAATCTGTGATTCAAACCAATCAATTGAAACATAATTTTGGACAATACCACAGAGCATGTTTCAAAATTGTTTTACTGCACTTGCGAAGAAAATCTAACTCACGGTAACAGGACGAGCGTATCTTCTCTGGAACAAGTCTAAGAATCTTGTTTCTGTATGCCCATCAGAACTCGCAATGTGTTCCTATCAAATATTGAGAATGGGTTCCTTTTGCGTCTAATAAAAAAGCGGAACAAAGTAGAGCAAAGGCCTCAAGAAAGAACAAAGCAGAAGTAATGGTACTTCAATGAAAGCTGCTTCTTGAGAAATGTCAACATGTTTCCCTTTGAGATGCTGCAGTGTTGCTTTAAACTCAACATCACGACCAATCTTTGCCTATTTGATAGTCAGTACATTAGTGAAGCAGTCTTTGAGAACACACAGGAAACTTGTCAACAGATGGGTGTCAAAACTGAACCAGAAGGCCCAAGAATTCACAAAGGCAACTAACCAACCATCTAGGAGACTCGGGAATGAAAAATAAGCCCACAACATGAAGAATAGATGGAACTGAACCTGCAATTTCACCAAGGTTCAGGTGAGCAGTTCGTTCTTCAAAAAGTATGCTTATCATACAAAGTGCAATGAGAAGACAAGGAAATCTACTATACCTACTAAAGACAGGGAACGCCATGAAATGATGGTTCCCAAGAAATATACCAGTGAAAAACCACAAGTGAACATGAACTGCAAATTGCACAACATGGGAATATCACACAGATTTAGACAGCACTTGATCAATTGGCATCAAAGCTATTTACTTTTACCTGACTACTATATGTAAAGGCCCCTCGAATGTTCTTTGGCGTTATTTCTGCAATGTAAATCGGTACCTATTGATTGGACAAGAAGCATGATAAGTTGGAACTTATAAATATTCCTCAGTCCACTCATTAGAGCTTCTACTTTCGTAGGCTAATATGGAGTGAGAGCATAATTACCACAAAAATAGTAATTCCATAACCGATCCCCGTCAAAACTCTTCCAAGGTACAGCAGCCAAGTAGCCTTTCAGTTTTGATGCAATATTAAAGTGTCAATATAAAGCTAACAAGGTATACATCAGAAAAGATCGGGAGTTAAGAAAAGAAGCAACCTGTGTGAATGCTATTGCATACAAACCCGCAATAAAGAAGAACTCAGATACCCACATTGCCTGCATCAAAGTGTCAAAGACACCCATAAAAAAAGGGAAAATAATGAAGCGGGGGAACAAGGTGTATTAGATAACTTACACCTCTGCGACCAACGAGGTCTGCCAATCTTCCATTCATTATTGAGCCTATCAGTCCCCCAACGGTAATCAGAGATCCAAAAACCGAATACTACAAAAATGGAAAACTTCCTCAGTGACATTGACAAAGCAAGACATGAACTCAACCAACGTGTCAATGGAAAGCAACACCATTAAACGAAATCTTACTTGAGCAATAGACATATCCAGGTCTTCCATGATCGCTGACTCGGTTGGAGATGAATACCCTGCCTGCAAAAACAGAGAGAGAGAGAGAGAGAGAGAGAGAGAGAGAGAGAGAGAGAGAGAGAGAGAGAGAGAGAGAGAGA